>JXTB01000708.1:41790-68273 GCA_002914805.1 Parasponia andersonii
GTTTAGGAGCCTTAGGGATTTCAGGCTTTGCTGGGAGCTCATGAGGCATCTCAGACAACTTAGGGACTTCAGGTTTTGGCAATTCAGGAACCTTTGGGACTTCAGGCTTAGGTAACTTAGGGACTTTTGGCTTTTGTAGTTCTGGCAACTTAGAGATTTCGGGCTTAGGAAGCTCAGGCACCTTTGGCAAATCAGCGGTACTTCCTAGCAGATGGCGTGCCTCGGAAACCGTTGTGTTGGAGATCATTGAAGACAAAGTAAGAACCAGAAACGGTAACATAAAGCTCAGATGGCGTTGATAAGCCATGTTAATTTGGATCAAGCTGAAGTGGTCAAGAATAAAGAGAAATTGAAGTTTTTGTTGAGAAGAGGAGAGTTTGTTTGTGCACAAAAGTGCAGTTGCTATAATGGATTTATATAGATAAAGGGACGTGAAGAATGGGAAATGCTTTAAAGGCAGGGTTGGTGGGAAAGGAAGGGTGTTCTTGATCAACTTCTAACTACCGTACATGAAATTAAAACTTCCAGAAAAGTGACAACTACGAGTTTTTCCGAATTAATAAATTATCATGTAAGGAGTTTTCTTCCATTTGATTATCTCTTAAGGCTTGCTATTTGGGACATATCTTTGAAAATAATGGGATCTTTGTTAGTTCAATTTTGCTTCTATATTTGATCAACGCAATCCAGATTTTATTAATTTAGGTCCACTAACACAATCACGGTTAGGTTAATATATTCTGCGAGCTTGGGTCGATGGAATATGACAACAAATAATTAATGTTGCTCACTAGTTGAACAAATTATGTACTTTTTGTCGCCATAGAATATTTTTTTATTTTTATTTTCTTTTAGAGTACTTCCGCAATTTCATTCAGATGAAACCAAAAGTCCAGAGGAGGGAAAATTGATATAGCAATAACAAGCATGCGATGTTTTTTTTTTTTTATTTTTTACTTTTGTTTTTTTAAAGAAAAAGAACAAGCGTAAGATTATAAGTATATATAAGCTTATTATACTAAATAGAGCGGGATTAGAGATGACTTGACAAGATGTAAAGGTTTATTCCTTAAGTAAACCATTGCTCCCTCATCCAAGAAATCAAACTCTGTGTAAGTTGAAGATCTCAGAGTATGCAAGCGAGTATATGCTCTTCAAAGTATATTCCATTTTGTAATAAACATTTTTTTGAATTATTAAAAATATGTTAGATGCTTTTATTATATCTTCTGTAAGTGTGATCGAATAAAAATCCATTGTGTAAAAAGCTTGTTTTTAATGCAGGTTAATATGTTATTTTTCCATTAACTTTTGGATTAAACTGGATAAAAATTGAATTTAGGTAATGAAGTGAAGAGAAATGAGGGCTGTGGACTATTGTAAAGCCTTGAATAGTCAAAACTCAAGTCACTAAGTGACATGTTTCACAACTAACCCAATACTCCAAATTCCCTCCCTCTCCTCTTCTCTTCTCCGTTCCTCGTGACCATACCCCTCCTTTTTCAAACCACTGCCGCAAGGGATGGAGAGAGCCCACTCAGTGTTATCTTTCCTTTAAAAAAGTTCAATTATTCACATATATTTATAATTTTTTAACATAAATTATAAAACTAATCCTCCACTCAAAAATAGACAAAAATACATAATATGTCACGACCCAAAATCTAAAGCTGTGACTTTTGATAATTTTGAGTGTAAATAAAGAATTTGCAAAATTCGAAGAAAGACAAGTATTTGGATTTTTCATTTTAATCTTCAAATCATTAGAAATTCTATATAAAAAAAGGTTTATATTTAGTTTAATTTATAAAAATAGATACACCGATTTAAAATCAAAATAATATAGTTAAGTTATAAAAAATTTGGTTTAATAGAAATATAGTGTTGATTTAATAGATTTTTCAAATGTTTAATCCGAATGTTTAAAATTTAACTTTCAAATTTTGTCAAAATTCTAAATACTTAAAACTTTAAAAATATGCTCCTTGAGAACCATTATGCCCCGTTTATATACCAAATCCTCATATAGCAGAAAATACATCCTCATACATTCAAAGGACTAACTGAAAAAGAACAAGGATAAGACTACAACATAAACCAAGCGACTTGCCCAGCTAATGAGATAATTAACTCGAATGAACAACCACCTGAAAAGAGGGGAAAAAAATAAGAGAAGTGAGCTCGAAAACTCAGTAGGAAAACTATTACCTCATTTAAAACCTTTTTGGGGATAGGAAGTCCTTGCATAGTTAGTTTAATCCAAAAATACCCTTTTTGCAAATCCACATGCATACACTTATATGTACCCATCTCCAAAGCTAATAGTCCATATATGTATATGCATATCTATATATATATAGGTATGAAAATATGATATCCAAAACCAATAGTCGGTAGGCATATACATATATATAGATATACAAAAAGTATGTTATCTGAAAATCAATTAGTCCACAAATACAAGACACAAATCCACTCAAACCCATGAGTTCACCACCTCTCATTAATAGAAACCAGGATGTTGGTACTACGTGTACCATATAGCCTGCCTAAAATCTAGCCCATAATCGGAGGGGACACTTGTGTCACGATTCGAGACCGGGGTCAATGACAGAATGAGTATTTCATGAATTAGAAATACCAAAAAGAACTAAATAAAAAGACTCAATTCATTCAAAATTTTGCCCCGGGAACTCTAACCTTTCAAAATTGGCCTCAACAAAATATTTAAATGAAAATAAAATCCCACAGTTATGTGTCACTCATTTAACATAGACTGTATATTAAACAATTATTTAAATAGTCTTACATCACAAATCATCTTACACTCAAACTTAGACATAAGTAATACAAACCGTGTCCAGATTTCATATTCTAATTATAAAGTTTAATGAAATACTAATTCTTACTGAAATTTAAATATTTCACAAGTCTCGTAGGAATTTACCAAATTATAAATAATTAGTTGTTTTGCAAATGCCTTGATTTATCTCTTCTGATCCTAATTACACTGAGTACCACTTGATGGGAGGAAAAGGGTGAGCTAATGCCCAGTAGAGAATCAATTACAAGTTCCTACATATATATATAAAATATACTTATGTTGAAGGTCCTGCATGGTCAGTATTCCATTCAAAATAGTCCACCAAACTCAAGTAAAAATCATAGTCCAATGGTCAAACATTTCAAACCATTGTAACATCCATCAAAACCAGTACATATCCATTCAAACTAACATATATCCATGTATGCAATCATGATGTCCGAAATGTCCTAATGGATCACTCATAAGTCCGAGCCACCTAAAGAAGCGCCATAAGTCTGATTTCCCGATGTGGGGCATCGTAAGTCCGATCACCCGATGTAGGGCATAGTTAGTCCGATCACCCGATGTAGGGCATCGTAAGTATGTGAATGTATGCGAATGTTTCATAATTGACAAAATAAAGATATGCACCATTTCTACAAAATCTCAAAATAACCACGCAATATTCTGTAATCAAATCACTTTCAGTCCTCAAAACTGAGTTCTCAAACCATTTTGGATTTTCTAAAAATTTCGGCATTACAACAGCTATTTTCTATCAAAATCCAAAAATCCAATTTCCTGCAGAAATCAATCCAAATAGTATATATGACACACCAACCAGTGTGACATGTCTCCCAAACAGTTTATATCTTCAATCAGGTCAAAAATGGATAAGAACACAATTTTTATAAATTATTTCACGAAATTCTATATTTATTAAAAATATGTAAAATTTATAAATTAAATTAATTTTAGAATCAAGTAATCGAATCCCTACCTCTATCGAGAGTCCAACTAGCGTTACAAGGCTATGGAGAAAGTTTGGTGTTGTTTGGGCGTCGTTTGGAAGAGCGGACGTCGTTTTCGAAACTTTGGTTCCTTGGTTTTAAAACTTGATTTTCAAACGGAGCTTTGAATCATGTAACGGACTTCACCACTGAATTCAGAGCACCCAAAAACCCTAGATTAGATATATAATTTGTCAAATTTGGATGTAGGCCCCACGGCAAGCAAATCGAGGCAAATCTGAGCCGTCCGATTTCCTTTTTCGGGCCCGTTTCAGAATA
Organism: Parasponia andersonii; assembly: GCA_002914805.1. Lineage (NCBI taxonomy): Eukaryota > Viridiplantae > Streptophyta > Magnoliopsida > Rosales > Cannabaceae > Trema > Trema andersonii. The sequence goes on from JXTB01000708.1 coordinate 45,886, forward strand.
AAGTCAATATATATCTCATTTTTCACCATTTTCAACGTAGATTCCAAAAATGATATCAGTTTTAAAATCTAACGGTTCGATCGAAAACTCAATTTCAAAACCAATTACACACAAAATTGTCCAACGAAATTAAAATCAAACGGAGCAAAATCGAGACACGAGGTACCTGCCATCAGATTGCCCGTGAGGAGACGAGTCCACGACGACCAGTTTCGCGGCGAACGGTGGCCGGAATCGGCTCTGGCGAAGAAAAGAAGCCGTGGTGTTTTCTGCATTTTTCCGGCGATCGGCGGCTCCGACAGGACTGATCCTGGCGGCGGAAGCTTTGTCCGACAGCTGGGCGTTGACGTCGGGCAGTGGCGCAGGGCAACGATGGCCAGAGGTTGCTCAACGGAGCTTCGCCGAAAATCGGTTTGTGATTTTGGTCTGGGGACTAAATCGAAAAAGAAAGGAAAAATGGAGGGATTTATGGGCAATTTTTGTAACTGTAGCATCACGTGTCAACTTCTGATTAATTGGGCACTATTTTGCTTATTTGCACTTGGACCTAGTTTTCTGAAAATCTTCTCAAAAATACCCTTGAATAATTATAATTTGACCCCAATTTTCAAACTTTTCTTACATTTTTGCCCAAATGAACCTAGACCCAAATCCGTCCAAATTTTTTCTTTTTTTTTTTTAGGTCAAAAGACCAATTTGCCCTTACAATTATTATGGGATTTCACAACTTGTGTGTCGCCTACTAAACCTCAAGGACCAACTGCATTACCTACGCCTGCCAAATGGGGAGGTAATCAGAAAAAATACTCCACGTAAGCTCACAGACTCTGCACATTAATGGACCTGCAGCACCATATTATGAAAACTCCATGATGCTAATCTGGTACTCATGTATGATCCTATGACACGTGTACTCTGAATTGATGTGTAAAAGTAGTCATACACTAATTTAAGTTCATATGATACTCTGGTTTTTAATAAAATGGTTAATTAAATTTTATAGAAAAATAGGCAGTGTAACGACCCTATTTTAACATATCCAAAAAAATCTGCACTTAGAAAAGTCCCAGAGTAATCCAATTTCACCACAGATATTTAAAAGTTCTAAAATCACGTTTCTTCTCATATATTGCAAAAAAAAAAAAAAAAATTTATTCAAAAATGATGTAAAAGAGAGGTAACTAAATCTCTACCTCACTAAAATAGTGATCTCATGCTATTGGATCCTCAAGGTGCCGTTGGACGATCTTTTGGAGGGTTGGGAACTAATTCCACACCCTCGATCGCTCACTTCGAAAAAACCAACTCCTCAATGGAGCATCAAATCAATAAGTGGACCTCTTCTTTGAATTTCTAATGTCCAAAATAACTAAGTTAGACAAATAACTCGACCAATTCAGGTCCGGGCCGTAATTGAACTGGTGACACACAAAAATGAGACACAATCTAAGCTGTTAGATATTGATTTTCATACCAATCCCCAAATATAATCAATATTTATATCAAAGTTCACTATTTTCTGAGTAGATTCTAAAAAAGACAACAAAAATGAAATCTAGCGGTCAGATTAAAAGTCCAACTAGAGCTCAAAATAGACAAAAATGGTAACTTTCAATCCAGGTAAAATAGGATCGTGAAATATATACCTTGACGATTCTTGCAATGAGATGAATCTAATAAGCCCATTTTAGGGTTGAATGGTGGCTGAAATAGTCGCTAATGACCAAAAATATCCACAGCGCTTAAAAGCTTCCCACTGGCAGCACACTGCTCCAATAGCCGTGAAACTGTAGCAAGCGCCCTCGAGGATGACGCTATTGAACGTCGACTGGTTAGACAGGCTGACTGCTATTTCGGCAGTTTTTTTGTCGAGAAGGTCGAGAGGGAAAAAGTGAGTCGAGAGGGAGAGAGAGAGAGAGAGAGAGAAACATATGTATATATATATATAATTTTTAATTAGTTTCTTTTATATTAAGGTCAAATGACCATTTTTCCCCTTAAAAAACTGAGTTTTTACATTCTCCTCTCCTAATAAGAATTTTGCCCTGAAATTCAAGTACACAATGAGAGTATAAATAAGATCTCCAGAAATAGTCACTAGAAGTGTAGTGAACACTCGACTATAGAATTTAAGAGTATTAATTGGACACGAGTTAACGAAAGCATGTGAAATAAACATTTCTCACTCGGCATCAGAATCTTGCCAACATACTAAAGCGCACAATGGTATGGTATAAGGATGTACACGAAGAGTTGCAGAATTATAAGATGGCTAAACAATAGGTGCAAGAATCTCAACACCCATGGTTTGAAATGACAACCTCAAGTATATGAGTGGCTGAAAGATAATGATAATAACTATGGCAAGAAGCTAAGAACACAGGACTCCGGATACTGATTGTAAGGCATCAAAGTAGATCAACAATCTCTTGGGATATACCTATTTGTCTGCAACTAGTTCCTGGTCCAAGATAATCTCCGAGTCAATAACTCTTAACAGGAGTCCCCTTTCAAGAACAAAACATAATCGAATAGAGTTTAAGACGAAGAATAAAAATCCTTGTGTTACACCACACAAGATAAACGAGTTTAGAGGTTGAAGGTGACAAAGAGAGTTCAATGGTTCACAACCATCTTCTACTCTCTGATTAGAGCGAGGAATAATATTAAACACAAACCACTTCCAGTCAAAGACAAGACTAGAACTCCCAAATAGAAAATCACCAACACAAAATATTAGTGTAAATTTCAATCTCGAATGCAAGCATCCAAACATGAGAAATTTTAAAAGCCCTTCAAACCTTTTATCCAATGTAAGACCTCATCAAAGAAAACTAAAGCAATGCTAATCCAAAGACTCTATAAGCCCTTGATATAAAGAAAACTCTATGGACACAATCCAATATCCTGGAAATATGCATATAATAACTTAAATTGACACTTAATATCCCATAAATAATGTTCTAATAGAATAGGGTGTCTGGTATCATACTTGAGTGACTCCTATATCCCAAAAACCTCATTTCAATCTTTAATGAAAACAATTTTGAAAACATTGAATGTAAAATGCATTAGAGCCTAGGAATACTATACTAGTTCACAATATGGTCTCTTTCCAGCCAAAGCTAGACCAGACCTGTACTTTGAGTATCCCTTTATAATAAAGAAAAATCCATGAGTAATCTCATCCCAATTATCACTAGTTATATAACAATAACTATGTTATACATAGTTTAGACAAAATAAGAGATTCAGATTCAATTCAATATCAACATTTAGAAAAGTTTTATTCCATGCATATATAATGAAAATCCCTAATGGCCACAAGCAAAACTAATAAAGATGACTTATACGTGATCACTATTTATTAAAACCAAATGGGAATGCATAAAAAAAGCACTAGTTTGTTCCACATAACTAACAGAACAGATATTTATTACGAAATTCACACTTACTCGGTAAAATAATAAATAAGGCCATGTTTAAATTACCATCATCAATTTTTCTTTCAAAACTAATAAAATATTTGGGCCTCAATCCATATTACAACCAAATACAAAAAGATATTTTTTTAGAATTCTAAAATACTTTCCAAAGTAATCAAGCAAGTTTATCAAAAAGTTTGAAAGTAAACACCTTTTTTTTTTTTTGGAAAATAGTATAGGTTAGAAAATATTAAAGTGTGAAACATTATCAAAATATTTCCTTAAAGTGGGTAAAACAAATACCAATTCTTACTGAATCCTTCAAAATAAATTTTAATAGTTAATGAAAACTTATACTAGACATAACAAACTAATTAACATACACATAAACTCCATTTATTGAAAGCTACAATCAAATCTTCAAGAGCAAAATCACACACTAATATACATAATTCAAAACCTATCATATACAAAGTCAAGGCATGTAACTCAAAACTATTTATTGATTTGTAAATCAAAATTTCATTCTCCTCCCAAGTTTTCCCATCACTAGGAAGACTAGTTAACACCAATCATATAATGCCCAAGAATCCAAATTAAACAAGTTCTACATATCTCATTGTAAATTTGATCACATTGTAAAAACCAAGTTAGTAAGAGTCTCAATGGCTAAACAATCTAATAAATACCAAAAGACCATGCATTAATCAACAAGTTAAATCAAATTAAATAAATTTTAGAAGAAACATGAAAATTTGAAAGATTGAATGCACAAGGCACAAGCAACAAGCTCCACAGAATTTAAATCAAAATTCCAACTCAGATATTTTTACCCAATAAGATTTTTATAATGCAAGCAACTATATCAATCTTCATCCTCAAGAAATATATTCTAGAGAAAATCACAGGTACAAATCTTCAAATACATTTGTGAAGCTAAAAGTTTTCCCTCAAAATCATTTTTAATCCACACCAAAGTTTACAAAGTAGTAAAACTTGTAAATATTTTTATTCAAAATGTTTCTTAAGTAAATGTGTGAATTAATTTACGAAGGCATTCATTTGATCTCAAATCAGGTATTAAGTAAGAATTGAAAAATGCTTACTACCCTACTAAGTCCAAAGTACCTTATTCTAGAGAGTTTCAAATCAATACTCTTAATTGTAAAACAAAACATTACTAGTATACAAATAGATGGGGTGACTTTGCAAAATTTAGTCTCAAAATAGTATATTAATTTAAAAACAGTGCCTTTTTAAAAAAAGTGTATTGCTTTCACCCAATTAATGCTCAAGTTTAAAATGTCCATAATTTATCTGAAAACAAACATGTCACTTTGATCAAACACAAGGCTCTACGTCATTCAAAAAGTTAATTGTTAACTTGACGTTTCCTAAAGTTTCAAAACTAAATAACTCAGTTTTTAAATCCAACCAAACTCTCAACAATTCAAGAATTCTCAACTAAGGAGCTACAATAAGGAAATTTGATGAAACTAGAGAAATGCAATTACAATAGTTAAAGAACATCTTAAATTACTAAACTAATTACTAATTACTTAATCAAAGGGCATGCTATGTAAAAAGTACCATCAACACTGACACTAAAACATAGAACTAAGTCAAGATATATCCAATTCAAGTGATCACAATGATATCAATTCCAAGAAAGTACTATCTTAGTCTAATAAACACCAATAACGTCAAGCTACATTAGTGAAGTGCAAACACTAGATTAATGTATCACAAGTAAAAATTCCCAAGAAAATACAACCACAATCAAATACTATGAACAAGAATGATAACGTAACCCAAGGGTTAAAGCACAGAGAACCCACAAGATAGTCAAACACAACAACCAAGATGCAAGACACTAGATCGCTTGGTTAGAACCTACGAGGTTCATGTAGCCTACAACCTGAATGGACGGAAGAATGCAAGAATGAACGTCCATTCGAAGTGAGGGATTATGCTAAGAGTGAAAATCAATAGTTTCATATCAACTCAACACATTTGAGACTAAATTTCTTAGGAAATAAACATCCCAAAGACACAAGAATTTCACATTGAAGAGGTTTAAGAGAGGACTCGAAATAAATAGGAGAAAAAGTAACTTATTTAGCTACTTTCTAAAAGATTTATGAGGAATTTGCCAAAATCATTTCCTAAATATTTTTAAACACTAAAAATTTACACAGGCATAATCCCAAACAGATCTAAAGCCGTGCTTTGATACCAATTCTGTCACGACCCAAAATCTAAGGCCGTGACTTTTGGTAATTTTGATTGTAAATAAAGATAAATAAAGAATTTACAAAATTCAGAAGAAAGCAAGTACTTGGGTTTTTCATTTTAGTCCGTAAATCATTAGGAATTCTATATAAAAAGAAAATCTATATTTAGTTTAATTCATAAAAATAGATACATCGATTTAATATCAAAGAAACATAGTTAAGTTATACAAATCTTAGTTTAATAGAAATATAGCATTGAATTAATAGATTTTCAAATCTTTAATCAAAATGTCTAAAATTTAACTTACAAATTTTGTCAAAATTTCAAGTACTTAAAACTTTAAAAATATACTCCTTGAGAACCATTATGTCCAGTTTATATACCAAATCCTCATATAGTACAATGTACATCCTCATATATTCACTTAGTATTAATAACAAATTTGGCTAAACAGTTAGAAATAAAAAGAATAGCACAAGTTAAAAGGATCAACCAAAGAGGAACAGTGAAAAGATAGCAATATAAACTAAGTAACTTGCCCAGCCAACAAGATAACTGACTCGAATGAACGACCACCAAAAAAAAAGGGGGAATAATAAGAGGGGTGAGCTCGAAAGCTCAGTAGGAAAATTTTTACCTCATTTAAAACCTTTTTAGTGGTGGAAAGCCCATGCATAGTTAGTTTATACCAAAATATACTTTTTGCAAAACTATATGTATACACTTATACATACCCATTTCGAAAGCTAATTGTCTATATATGTATATGCATATAAATATACATATATATATATATAGGTATGAAAACATGATATCAAAAACCAATAGTCCGTAGGCACATACATATATATAGATATACAAAAAGTATGATATCTGAAAATGAATCAGTCTACAAACATATGACATAAATCCATCCATACCCATGAGTTCACCACCTCTCATCAATAGAAACCAAGATGTTGGCACTACATGTGCCATACAGCCTATCTAACACCTAGCCCATAACTGGAGGGAACACCCGTGTGTCACCTACTAAATCTAGAGGGGCAATCGCATTGCTTATGCCTACTAAATAGGGAGGTAATCAGAAGCAATACCCTATATGGGTTCATCAATTCTACACCATTGGTGGGGCCACAGCGCCACATTATGAAAACTCCATATTGCTAACCTGGTACTCTTGTGTAATCTTATGACACGTGTACTCTGAACTGATGTGTAAAAATAACCATAGAGTAATTTAAGTTCAAACGATGCTCTAGATTTTAATAAAATGGTAAGTTAAATTTTATAGAAAAATGGGCAGTGTAACGACCCTATTTTAACGTATCCAAAAATAACACGTGCTCAAAAAAGTCCCAGAGCAATCCAATATATAAATTATATAATTCAATTCCATTACAGATATTTAAAATTTTTTAAAATCACTCATATGTTGCAAAAAATAAGTTTTTGAATAAAAAATGACATAAAAGAGAAGTAACCAAATCCCTACCTCTTTAGAATAGTGATATCATATTATTGGATCCGTGATGTACTGCTGGACGATATTTTGGAGGGCGAAAACTAATTCCATGCTCTCAATCGCTTACATGGGAAAAACCAACTCCTCAATGGAACTTCAAATCAATAAGCGGACTTGTTCGTTGAATTTCTAATATCCAAAATAGCTAAGTTAGACATATAACTCTACCCATTCGGATTTGAGTCGATACCGGACCGGTTGCATGCAAAATGAGACAAAATCTAAGCTGTTAGATATTGATTTTCATGCCGGTCAACAAATATAATCAATATATATCAAGTTTCACTATTCTATGAGTACATCCCAAAAATGAAAACAAAAACGAAATCTAACGGTTGGATTTAAAGTCAAACTCAATAATCGACAAAAGTGACAACTTTTAATCTAGGCAAAATGAGAAAGTGAAGTATATACCTTGATGATCTTTGCAATGAGAAGAATCTAATGAGTCTAGTTTGGGGATCGAATGGTAGCCGGAATAGTCGTCAGTAACTATAAGCATCCATGGTGCTTAAAAGCTTCCCACCGGTGGCACACTACTCGAACGGCCGTGAAACTACAATAGAGGCCTCTTGGGATGATGATTGTTCAATGTCAACCTGCTATATAGGCTAATGATGGCGAGAAAGGTGACAACGATGGGCTACCGTTATTTTGGTAGTTTTCTATTAAGAAGGCCGAGTGAGGGAGAGGGAGAGAGAGAGAAACATATGTATGTATATATTTAATTTTTAATTAGTTTTTTTTATATTAAGGTAAAATGACCATTTTGCCCCTTACAAACTGGGTTTTTACATAATAGCCAGCATAAATTAAACAAAAATAATTTTAGCCCCCACTAACCAAAAATCTTAGTTTTGTCCCTGATTGCTACTCCACCATGCCTGCCACTAGAGCTATTTCAGGTTACAATCTCTAGCTCGAAGACACTAAGTAGTTGTAAGGATGTCAAGCCTTGCCACTGGTGGGAAATGAAAGCCCAAGACCTGCACCACTCCTCAATGCAACCATTGGCTCGGGACAAACGACTCTAGTGATGATTTTTCAATTTTTTGAAAATTTACTAACAAAATATTGGCATCATTGTAATTAATTTCAGAGAGTTGATATCATTGAAATTTATTGGATGAAGTTCATTTAAATAAGTTATGAAGAAAAGAGATTGATATATTTGAAAATTTGGAAAAGCAAAATATGTTGACAACCTTTATGTTCCAATATGATTAGTTTACTAGTCATGTTACAACGTGAGATTAAATATTTTATTTGATTAAGTTTTTCAATATTTGCCTATTATATGTTTTTAGATCACAACTTATGTAATTGTTTGTCATAAATATCTGATCATACTAAGTTATAAACAGATTCAATTATGTAAGAATAGGTAAGTGAGTCTTACTAAAATTGGTTTTAAGTATCTATCTATATTTCTTTAAGGAAATTCTTTAAATGAATATTTTATGTGAATGTCTTTTATGGAAGTTTTCTTAACTCAATTGTCATTTGTATTGATTCTTATTGTTTAATGTCACTCTACTTCATACTATAAGTTTTTAAAATGTTTGAGTAACTACTTGTTTTGTTTCAGGAAAGAAATCTGGAAGTTTCTTTTTCTGTTCCAACATGACTGGTTGGCAAATCATGTTATAATACGTGGACAAGATCAATAATTAATTTCCAGATCAATTTTCTAAGTTTGGTAACGAACTTAGCTAATCTTGTAAGCCCTCTAATCAATATTAAATACTTTTAATTGTTATTTTACATATCCCTAACAAGACTTGCTCTCTCTATTAAAAGACTACTCAAGAATAGCTTTAGGCAGAGAGACCACGTATTGTATTTTGGTTATTGAGTGTAAAAGAAAGAATTTTTTTAGCCATTTTTTTAGACTTAGGGTAGTCTTGGTCGTGTGATGTAGTACTTTAGGAAAAGATCGATCCGTAGCTGTGAAGAAAGTTAACGAGTGAAGGATCAAACAAAGCCAAGGGGAGCTTAACTGTGAGGGTTCATTATGAGGTGAACACAAAATCTTCAAGAGAAGATTGATTTCAAGTACCTAAAGAGATTTCAAAAGAGCGAAGTCAACCTAATACGAGTGGTACTTGCTAGACATATTAGTGAAGGAATACATTCAGATTGCGATAATTAAAAGAGAAAGTCTTTTATTGTATAAGTCAAATTGGTATTTGTATTTATTCAAACTTTACTAATATTGTTTATTCTTTGGATATGACACTTTAGACGTAGGTTATCAGGAAATAACTGAACTAGGAAAAATACATTGTATTATTTTTACTATTTCCGTACTTCTACCTCACGAAATTAATTAGAAAATTAGTTTTATTTGGTAATACCTGATAAACAGACATAATAAAGTATAAATCTGAGATTTAATTAGCCTTTTTGGAAATAAAAGGTTAATAGTTTCATAAATAGATTTTAGAAATTAGTATTATTATAAATAAATTTTGGAATTTGGTGAACCTTTAGACTTCGGATTTATTTTTGGATTTCAGTAAACTTTTTGAATATATCACCAACTATGCAGGACTTTGGACATAAGTATTTATTTAGGATTATCACCTGTAATCGAATCTTTACTAAGTATTAACTTGCTCATCCTTATTTTTTCTCCCATTTTAAGATTTTAGTTCAGTAGGGTATTTATTTAGATATTAGAGTTTCTTTGGTCTTTCTTGAGGGCTTATTATGCCCGTTGGGTTTGTATTAGTTTGTCATATCTTTTGTCTTTTCTTTATAATTGATTAGACATGTCATTCAATACTTGCAAATTGATGTATGCGAGAAATTCATTTACGCCTAAAGACTTTGTGTATGCAATGGTCTTTGAAAACTATAAATAGACATTTTACTAAACTTTGAATTTATTATTTGTCAACACTTACGCTTATGAGTGATTTTGAAGCATATGTGATTTTAAAGCTTTGGAAATCCATATTGCGAATGATTTTTTTTACTTTCTAAGAATGTCGTTTTCTACTACCAGCTATTATTTTACAAAGCTTTAGATAACCTTTTCACTAATTTTATAAAATAATATCTGAAATTTTAACTTCTAAGATTCCTATTATACCACTGACCCCGAGTTTGGGTCATGACACATTGAATTACATAGTATATATCTTTGTGATCACGAGTAGAATAACAATAGCATTGATATAAGTTATTTTGTTATTAAATAAAATTTTCACTGTTAACAATATAAAGCTGGGTTCTTTATTTTGACTACTGCAAATTAATCAAAAATTTTGTTTTAATTATGTATGAATTTACTAATGTTGTTGAACTACATTGAACTGATCAATTATGAGACTTAATAATGATGAGCGATTAATTCACTCAAAATTAAGTATTATTCAGTTCAAATAATTGTAAGTTCTCAAGCATTTATGTTGGCTTGATATGTTTTCACTTTGTTTTTATAGTTCTTGTGAATAAATGAGAACCAAGATAAATTGGTGCTAAATATGGGCATTTCATTTCAACCATAGAAGATGAAACTTAAGTCCGCTATAAATACAACGCAACAAAAATTAGGAAAAATGGACCTAAAACAAATAAATGGCTCCACTGGGAAGAAAAGCTGTTGTGCTGAGTTACAGAGCCGAGATGCCACAGCACTATAATAGTAGTGCTACGGTGCTGCCTAGAAAACCGAGTTCGAGAGGCTAGAGTGCCGTATTGCTTGAAAGGGAGCGTCGTAGTGCTATACAGCAACTCAAAGCATGTTTTCAGCTAGTTTTTAGAGCTAATCTAGACCATTGATGCTATCTAATCGAATGATTGATATTCCACCTAGCCTACGTCACATTAGAGTCCCTTAAATACATCCTTAAGCCTCCATTTGAAGTGTAGAGAGTTAGAGAGAAAACACAACAAAGAGAGCTCAAAATTTCTAAAGAGGAAGGAGCTTGGGACAAAAATCGTAGAGAGGATGCTTGAGAGAGTGGCTTGAAGAGATTTAAGCTTTAAGTTTTACCTCTAAAAAATAGTTTCTCTCATCCTCTTTCTGACCCTAATTTCATTTGAATTTTGTGTTGTGCTTAAATTTATGAAAATGTTTGGATATATAAATTCTTGTTGAAATTAGTATTAGATTCTCTTATGTTGAACTAATTGCTTTATGCATGGGGAACGATACGACTTAAACTTTGATTCTGTTCCTTAATTTCCAATATATTCTTTGATGTTGTTCTCGAATTTATTTATGCTATTCCATGCTTAATGCTTCTTAACTAATTAGCTACTAGTTGGATGATTTGATTTCTATAATTTGGCACTTGAGAAAGTTAATTTTAGAAACAACAATAGGATAGTATAACTTAGGACTTATAGAGTTTGAGAGAACCTATAATTCTTTTGAAGCCATGATCAAAAAAGCATCGAATATAATAAATTCTTAAATTCTAGGTTCGGGACAAAGATATTAAAACCAGAATTTAGGAATGATTTCACTCGGCACTCGAGAGGGGGAGTAGAAGTATCTTTGGGTTCTTGGCTTATAAGCTGGAAATAATTAATTTAAATGCTATTGGTGATCAAAAGACATAGTTGATAGTTAGGTGAACTCAATTCCCTAGAATATTTATGAATAGAGTTTCCATATTTTATTTTTGTATTTATGTAAGTTATATATTCATTTACTTTGGTTACCTAGATAAAGTGAAGTCACGATAATTCTTGTACTTAATGATAATTTAACACTTAAGTCCTCGTGGGATCGATAACGCTATACTTATCACTTTATTACTTGTTTACGACCCGTACAGTTGTAGTTATTTTATATATATACATTATAGCGCAACAAATTTTTGGCACCATTGCTGAGGAATTGGCATTTTAGATTATTATTGATATCGAGAGTAAGTTACTCGATTTTAATTTAGGTGTTTATTTTCATTTTTCAAATGTTTGTTTTGTGAGGTTCTTGGAGATGTTAGATCAATAAGTTTTCTTATGGTTTCCTTAACGAGACTTAGAGCTATTTTATTGTGCATGGTGGAGATATAAGAATTTACTCACACTATGCTCGATCATGGTTTATCTCTAAAGTATCAAATACAAAATTTTCTCAATAATCTTCAGCCTAAAACAAGACTATGGGTGGAAAGAGGAAATGGTACCACCTCTTACTGATTGTTGGAAGACATGGCTAACTTTGACTATCGAAGTTGGAGTTATCTACCAAGTCTTCTCACTTTGGAGGATAATTCTAACATTTTCGGTGCTATAGTGTGATACTCAACATCACCAAGTGGAGTCTTCTTCTGATCTTGAGTGTCTTTCGTACAATTTTCGGAAGAGACAAGGCATCGCCATGAGGAGTGGGATAGAAGAGAGACCATTCTTAACTCACAATAAGTCTCTCTATGACTCCCTTAAAACCATTAAAAGAATGGTGATTATGATACATGCATAAGTTACAAACATTGATGAAAGCTACCATGAGGAGCCGAGCACAAGCGGGAGGATCTTGGGTTTGTTCGATAATGATGACTCAAGTAAGGAAAAGAATCAAGAGTGGATCAAGGAGGAAGAATCACAAGTCAATACTTATGAATCTTTACCATTTGAGATCCAAATTATCATGCAGCCACCACTCATCAAAAATCACATCTATGACGATCTTATGTGGCCAAACTCTCCTCCACCACTGCTAGCACTGTTAATTCAAGCCCACTAAACACATGTATCGGTGCCAAATCAAGTTGAGCATACGAGTCGATCACTTCTATACATCGCCAAGCTTGAGGGCATTCAAAACCAAGACTCCTATATCATGTTGCATGACACGTACTATAGGCAGAAGCTGCTATTTGATGAGCTTCACCAATGTGGGCATGAATAAGCCTAAGGATGTAATTTATGGAAAGGAGTCCCGCACTTCCCAACTTAGAGTCACCATGCTTAGAGCACCACTTTTGCCAACCTTAATAGGAGGCGAGAATATCTCGCCATCTCGCCTCCCTAGTACATGTTCTTTTACCTTGTGCTTATATGGAACATTTAAATTTTGAGAGCATTGTTAATTTTGAGTTTGGGATGAAAATACTTGTTGGACAATTATTTGTTGGGTGTGGCTTTACCTATGTGTTAGTTGCCATGATTTTCTTTACATGATTTGTGTATTTTTAGGAAATCATTTTTTTTCTTCTTGATTTTTTTTACTCGTTTGAATAAATTATGAGTTTTGTTGAGATGAGATAACTTGATATTGATGATGAATATAGACATTTATTGTTCTCTTAGATCTTTTGAAATATAATTCATTGAGATTATCCGTGTGCTTGGCTCGCATTAATTGAATCTCATTCTTGATTCTATTCATTTGAGCACGATAATCATAATCACTTGACTCTTTGAGCTTTTAGAAAATACTTTTATGTATTAGATAGGCATAGATATCTCATGAACTCTAAAACCCATTTGAGTGAAACTTAAGACAAAATTCTACGTTAGGTGTCATTGGAGAAATGATTTAGGTCATCTTTGGACCGTTTGAGCCGTTCAAACTAATCTTAATACATTATCATCCTAGTATACCCACTTTGAGCCTATTTGTACTTTTTCTTTTTCTACGACATTTTTGCCAAATCAAAATAATGACTACCGATCTTATCTTTAAGCATGTTGATTGTTTTAAAGAGTTACTTTGTGTTATATTCATGTTGGGAGGAAGGGTGGTGTTATGAAGCCAAAAAAAAAGGAAAACAAAAAAAGAAAGAAAAAAAAAAGAGTAGGGAATAATTTGGGGAAAATTTTGTTTCCTTATCCTTTATTTTGTTTTTCAACATTAAGGACAATGCAAATAATTAGTTTGGAGGAGAGATTTTTGATTTTCATTCATTTGTCTGATTTTATATCTTTTGTTTCAAAAAACAAACAATAGAAAAAGAAAAAATTCAATTAGTGTTTGGTGGAGTGTTGATAGAAGAGAAATTTAGTTGAAAAAAAAAATTGTGAAAGTACTATTTAGTGTACCAAGGAATAACTCTACAAAGGTCCTGGATTAATGTGCTTAAGGGTGATTTGAACTAATTTTTTTTTTCCCAAAATAACCTTTTCTTTGACCAAGCCGACATTACAAGCTTAATGAAATACCTTTTAATTTGGGATGATATACTAATATATATTAGTCAAGAGTAACATGAAAAATGGGCATATGGTAGTTCTAAATTGCATCATATAGAGATTTTTCAGTGCCGATCGAAACACACAAGTCTATTTGAAGTTCATTTTATTAAGTGATATTAATTATGTACACATTTACACATTGAGAGTCTTAAGTATAGTTAAATTGATGCTTGAAGTTGAAAATCTATATAATCTCAATGTTTGCATTTTCTTTGAGCTTGGAACATTTTATGGCTTCGGAGATACTTACACGGTTTTTGATTAGATATAAAACTTACATTTTGTGTTTTGTTTTTCTTTTACTTGTTTTGTTTTGCTTGAGAATAAGCAAATATTCAAGTTTCAAGGTATTCGATGAGTGATTAATTCACTTAAAATCAAGTATTATTCAGCTCAAATAATTGTAAGTTCCCAAGTATTTATGTTGGTTTTATATGTTTTCACTTTGTTTTTATAGTTTTTGTAAATAAATGAGAAGCAAGAAAAATTGGTGCTAAATACAAGTATTTTAACCATGGAGAATGAAAGTTGAGTCCAATATGAATGCAACGCAATAAAAATCAGGCAAAATAGAGCTAAAACGAAGAAATAGAGTCCCCAAGAAGAAACGCTATCATGCTAAGTTCCAGAGCCAAGAGCACCGCGGCACTATACAATGTTCGGAAACGCACTTTTAGCAAGTTTTTAGAGCTAATCTGAACCATTGATGCCATCTGATCAAATAGTTGACATTCCACCCGGCCTAGGTCATCTTGGAGTCTTTTAAATACATCCTTAAGCCTCCATTTGAAGTGTGGAGAGTTGGAGAGAAAACACAACAAAGAGAGCTCAAAATTTCTAAAGAGAAAGGAGTTTAGAGCAAAAATCTTGGAGAGGATGCTTGATAGTGGCTTGAAGAAATTGAAGTCTGAAGTTCTACCTCCACAAAAGAGTTTTCCTCATCTTCTTTCTTACCCTAATTTCATTTTTTTATTTTATATTGTGCTTGAAGTTATGAAAATATTTGGACATATGAAATTCTTTTTGAAATTTGTATTGGATTCTCTTATATTGAACTAATTGTTTTATGCTTTGGGAATGATATAACTTAAACTTTGATTCTATGTCTAAATTTTTAGTATTTTCTTTGATGTTGTTCTTGAATTTATTTATACTATTCCACGCTTATTGCTGCTCAACTAATGAGCTACTAATTGGATGATTTAGTTTCTAGAATTTGGCACTTGAGAAAAAGAATTTTAGAAACAACAATATGATAGCATAACCTAGGACTTATAGAGTTTGAGAGAACCTATAATTCTTTTAAAACTACGATCAAAGAAACATTGAACATAATAAATTCTTAAATTCTAGGTTCGGGATAGAGATATTGAAACTAAGATTTAGGAATGATTTTACTCGGCACTCGAGAGAGGGAGTAAAAGTATCTTCGGGTTCTTGGCTTATAAACTGGAAATAATTAATTTGAATGCTATTGGCGATCAAAATACATAGTTGATAGTCAGGTGAACTCAATTCTCTAGTACATTTATGCATAGAGTTTCCATATTTTATTTTTTTATTTATATTTATCTTTGTATTTATATAAGTTATATATTCATTTACTTTGGTTGCCTAGATAAAGTGAATTCACAATAATTCTGCTACTTAATAATAATCTAATACTCAATTCCTCGTATGATCGACAACTTTATACTTATCACTTTATTATTTGTTTATAATTCGTGCATTTACGGTTATTTTACGTATATGTATTATAACGTAATAATAGAATTAAAATATCTGTCAGCATTATTAAATCTCATTAAGCCTTAACAATACTTCATTTACATCCCGAGTTTGTTATAAGCTTGTGTTTGTTTATAATGGTAATAAATATATTAAAATAGAGTTACTTTGTCTTATAAAACTAATATTTTTTTATGTCTTATTAAACTGAAGTAATTTATTTGTTCTGTACTTTATTTTATTTTTAGTGTAGGTTAATTGCGTGAAAAAGGTAAAAATAGAGCAATTTGGTGCTAAAAGGTGCAATATAGTCATTCAACAAATCAGTTTAAATTAAAAAGAAGTAAAAATAAATCAGCTCGTCAAATGTTAATTTGTAGTGATAAGAAATTATTAGTTGTGTTGTGGCTAAAAATTTGTCACTAAATATTGATTTATTTTTTTTCTTTTACAGTGACAGTCTTGTAAACCAAGACTACAACAAAGTACCCAAAACACCCGCACGAACCCGAAATACAGTTCTGAACTTTTTGTAGAAGTGCAATTAAAGGCCATCTCAATCAGTTCGAATATACGTATATTGCTTTTCGTGGTTTTTCTTCCGGCTCATTTTAAGATGCAATTTCTAATTTTCTTCTTTAGTAACTAACGGATTTCTGTTGGGGTTGATAGATGATTATATGTACTTATAATGGAGTGCAAAACTAGCTAGTTCGGTTACGTTCAATTGTTCTTATTCCACTAGCTGATTTTGGTTCCTTTGTCCAAAAAAAAAGTATATATATGAAAAATTATTATTATATACACACATACACATGCCGAACGATTAGGCCAATACTCTCGCTTGATTGGTGAAATGGTTCTCATTGTCAAATTAAAAGTGGAAAATATGTTACTTCTGTCACTGTGCATACATAATATATGTTGTATGGATAATATATGTTGTATGGATACTTGTAATTTATAGAACAGGGTATTGTTTATTTATGGACTATTCTTAAAATATGCGAATATTGCTGATAAAGGGAAACATAACCTTACGTGAAATATAATGACACGCATATATTATATAAGCTGTAAATGAAAACAAACTTAAAACCCAATAATAGAACAAATCTGGATAGGTAACAATATAAACGCACACGAATAAATCCACTCGAAAGAGTTCAGACCCCTCTCTAAGGCTATTCACCCACCAACGGAGACATAATAAATAAATAAATAAAACAAAAACTATATAAACCCCATTCGTAGATACATGAATGGGCAGTCGATCACGTCGATCGGGTATTTATTTATACAAACTTGCTACGTACCAAAATCAGCGTTCTATCAAATGTTCAAGGACTGGTGGTCTTTGATGGAGTATTGAGGGAAGGAATGGACCTGGGCAAGTCGTGAGGCAATTCAGGCAACTTAGGAATTTCAAGCCTAGGCAATTCATGAGACAGTTCGGGTACTTTAGGGAATTCAAGCTTGGGCAACTCATGAGGCAATTCAGGTACCTTAGGGATTTCAGGCCTTGGCAGTTCAGGAACATGAGGGATTTCGGGTTTAGGCAGCTCATGCGACAATTCGGGCAACTTAGGAAGTTCAGGTTTTGGAAACTCAGGAACCTTAGGGGCCTCAAGCTTAGGCAGCTCATGAGGCAGTTTGGGTGATTCAGGGACTTCCGGCTTAGTGGACTCATGAGACAGTTCATGCAACTTAGGGACTTCAGGCTTGGGTAGTTCAGGGGTTTTAAGGACTTCAGGTTTTGGCAATTCAGGAACCTTTGGGACTTCAGGCTTTGGTAGCTCATGAGGCAGCTCAGGCAACTTAGGGATTTCGGGTTTAGGCAGTTCAGGAACTTTAGGAACTTCAGGCTTGGGCAGCTCATGAGGTAGTTCATGTAAGTGAGGGACTTCTGGCTTTGGTAGCTCTGGCAACTTAGGGATTTCAGGCTTAGGAAGCTCAGGTACCTTCGGCAGATCAGGACTAGTCTCTAGTAGATGACGCGCCTCGGCAACCATTGTGTTGCTGATCATTAAAGTAAGAACCAGAAATGGTAATATAAAGCTCGGAAGGCGTTGATATGCCATCTTAATTTGGATCAGACAGAAAAAGGTTGTGACGAACAAGAGCAATGAGAAATTGAAGTTCTTGTTGAGAAGAAGAGTTGTTTGTGCACGTAGATGCAATTTCTATAATGGGTTTATATAGGTAAGAGGACGTGAAGAATGGAGAAGCCTTGAAGGGTAGGGTTGGTGAGAATGTAAGCGTGTTGTTGATCAACTTCCTACTAGCGTATATGAAATTGAAACTCCGCGAAAGTGACCTACGATCTTTTCGAAATTACTAATTTATCTAGTGGAAGATTCTATGCCTTTGATAATCTCTTTGAAACTTGATATTTGGAACAGTCATGGAAAAATATAATATGCATTGAGATGGCTTTGATTAGTTCACTTTTGGTTCTAAATAATTTAACACGAATCCAACAAGGTTTTAATCAATTAATTAATTTATTTATTTTTGCTACGGACAGAAACTTGGTTAGGTGTGATATATCTACGAAGCTGGATGCGGTTGTTGGAATAAAACAACAAATTAATTATTGATTCTAACTTTTTTTTGGGGGGGGGGGGGGGATAATTATTGATTCTAACTTAGTTCAACAAACTATGTACTTCCGTTCCCTAAGAGTACTTTTTTTTCAACATAAAAAATTATAAAATTATATCCGCAATTTCAACCTTAGTTCACATAAAAACGGAAGTAAAATTGTTGTATTAATTACAAGCATTAGAGCATATATGTAACAAATAATTATATATGTCTTTTTTAAATTTTTGTGAAGTCTACAATTTGATTTAAATTCAATAATAGTCTTTTTACTACGAGATTTCGGTAGGGCAAAAAAAAAAAAGATTTTATCTAGTAGCAGAATCTTACATTAGGATGTATAGGATATCATTCTATCTGCTAGTAACTTTTAAGCATATTTCTACAAATATTTGGTAAGAAAATGGTTTCTGTGGACATCCGAATTTGACATATTTGCCACTGGACGTGAATTTTAATGCGTGAATTAAATAGCCACAATATATATGCCACAAATATTAGTACCAAAAAAATAAGTACAATTATTATTGGGATCCTAGCATGTTTTTCATAGAAACTGAAGGACTATCGGTACCAATTTACTTTTCAGTAGCCAAACTTTTTACTATGTGTTTACACATGCTGACATTTTTCGTTAGCAAATTGTATTCTTGATACCAAGGTAAATTTCTAATTATTATATATTCTATAGTAGTTAAAAAGCTTTTTCTTATAGTGGTTAGTTTACACATAATTGACAATTTCATATTTAACACTTCAATTGTCACAATTGGAAATCTAAAACTATGACTTTTAGTAATTTTAGGTTGAAATATTAATAAATAGTAATTTTTACAAAATTCTAGTAAATTTAATATTTAAAATTTTAATTTTTAATACTCAAAAGCAAGTAAAATTCAAAAGTAAGAATCATCTCATTACTTTTCATTTCTCTAGAAAATATACACTTAATATTTAGAGGAGTTCCATTTAATTTATTTGGAAACTTTTCATTTAAAATCATGAAGTTCAATAAAATGAATCTAATGTCCAAACAGTTCACATAAAATCATTTGTATTTTTAAGAGCTAAATTTTATAGCAAAATTTATCGTCATACACTCACTTAGTAAATATGCTACTATTGGCTAAATAAATTTGATATAAGAAAGCGAAGATGATACAAGATATGAACCAACTAATAAAGAGGATTAGAACTTCATGTACAATGCCAATTATGCTTGTTAAACCCCCAAAATAATTACCACAAAATAAATTGATACTTGAAAGAAAGAAGAAGTAGGGGGTAAGTACATGAATGCTCAATAGAAACTCAATTACCTGTTTGAATAAATGTAATTTTACCAAACCTGGATGGTTAATACCTTTTCCAAATTTAATTTATAAACCAAGTTTATAAAATAATTATTCTCCATAATAATCATATGCTCAAAACTAAAACTAGAAATCGCAAGATTGTGCATATCAAAAATCAACCTATCCCATGAGTTCACATCCTCTCATCACGAACTAGAGTAACTCGTACTACTTATACTAGGTACTCTCTGTCTGATACCTATCCCAAAAAATTGTAGGGATACCCATGTGTCTAAACTTATCGAACCAGAATAATCAAAAAAACCCCGCACGGTTTACGGGCTTTTACACAAGATAGGTGTGCTGGTCTACCTATGGTATGTATGTGATCCTATGGTATGTACAATATGTAATAACTATGCAGAATACAACCAAATAGTGCTTTAATACTCCACTTCATATTATTTTGGAATTTACTATACCTTGGGTACCGAATTAGCTGAATCACCCTAAAATCATGATTTTATAAATATGTTCAGATGTTATACAGTCCAATTCTAGAATAATCCAAGATTTTCTAATAGTTCATTAAAATGTTGTTTTATTCACAATTTTTCATATATAAATTCAGACATAAAAATTAAGTAATTGAAGCCCCACCTTAATCGAGTGTCTAAATAATATTACGGTGCTATAGAGGATATCTGGCATCGTTTGGATATCATTCGGAGGGTTAGGCATTGTTTTCAAACTTTTGATAGATAAGTTTAAAAATTCGATTTGCCAATGGGACCTCGAATGGAGAAACAAATATTTTCACTGAATTCCTAGCACACAATTTAGCTAGGTTAGATATATGGCTTGACCAATTTAGGCTTGGGTCGAAATCCAACACCGTGGCACACAAAATTAGATGTATCTGAGCCATTAGATTTTGTTTTTCGTGCCCAACATCAAACATAGTTAATATATACATCAAACTTCTTATTTTCACGAGTATATCACAAATATAAAGTTTATTTTATGTTCTAATGGTTGGATTGAAAAATTTTAATACAAAACTAAAAATAACTCAAAATTATCAAAAATGGTAAAATTTAATTCGGGCGAAGTTAAGTCGAGATATATATATATATATATATATCATGACGATCCTCATGTTGAGATGAATTTGGGAAGCCCAAATTTATGGCTTGAAGTCATTGAAAATGGCGCTGGAATTGAAATCTTTCCGCAAGCATTTTTCGCATTTTCTGGCAAAATGGTGGTCTGGTAGCTTGGGGGTGGCAGTTGGAGCTTCATGGTGAGGTGGCGAGCTGATTTGGGCAGCTGGCTAGAGGAGCTCATTTGGTAGCTCGCACAATGAAAAGGGTGGCTGCGTTGCTTTAGCCAAGAAAGAAAGGGAAAGATTGGGTGAGGGAGAGAAAGAAGGAAAAAAAATAAAGAATGAGAGAGTTTTTCTTTATTTTAAAATATGGGTCCCACCAATAAAAAATATTATATTATATTAAAAAATTAGTGGGGTTTCACACCCTTCTTTTTTTAAAAGAATTTATCTTGAAATTCAAACACGGCCAAGAATAAAATAAAGTGGTAAAAATTAACGGCAATAAAGAGAGTGATCACTTCAACATATTATTATAAATATCGAATCAAACACCAAGTAAATCAAGAAGTATGTAACATAACTTTGCGTTGGTATTAGAATCCCATCAACACTCCAATGTCACACAAAGGTATGTGATAGAGATATACACAAAGAGACATACAATCACAAGATGAATCACTGGTAGGTAAAAAACCTCGACACAAGAGATTGGGAACGATAACCATAAATTGGTAATTAATCAAAGAAACAGTAATGTTTACTAGGAACACGAGTTAAAAACATAAGACATCTATCGCAGAATACTGATTGTTAGGTACTAAATAATTCTAACATATTAAATGTCAGGTACATATAATACCACTCCCAGATCATATCAGATGAATAACACACTAGGATAATTACATTTATTTGTAGTTAAACTTGGTCCTAAACAATCACTAAGTCCAAAGACTCGAACAAGATTCTCATCAATAAAAGATTACACTCTAACACGGTTTTGAAATGGAAAACAATTTTACTTGTGTTACACTACACACAAGATAGATGAGTTTAGAGATCAAAACAGCAACAAGAGTATAATGACATAAGTCATTTATTATTCCCCATAATAAGCATGTAATAATCACATAGAGAAATGGGTGGCTGCATTGCTTTAGTCGAGAAAGAAAGGGAGATATCGAGTGAGGGAGAGTGAGAAGGGGGGCAAAAAAAAAAGAGAGATTTTTTTATTTTAAAGTTATGGATCCCACTACTAAAAAAATGTTAGTGGGGTTTCACATGAATTAATAAGCATGTATACATGTATATAT
>JXTB01000708.1:91423-142071 GCA_002914805.1 Parasponia andersonii
GTGATGCATCTGTGCTTGTGCTAACACAGGCACATTTTGTGCCAGTCTGGTACCATTATTAATGGTTCTTTGTCCGTGCTGCTAATTTTGACACTACTACGAAATAAATAATTATTATGAGTAGAGCTATCATGATAGCTCGCCTGACGCTTCAGCCAGATAGCATTGTACAATACGTGAAAACGTCGTCCACAACATGTTCGAATTATATGGCCAGTACTGGCTCATAATTAAGCAGATGGGCTAAGCTGAGAATGACATGAAACTTCTACAGGCATGAGATGACACTTTTGTACGAGAGGACATGACAAGTTAAATATGTCATGCACGATACTTGAACATGTCATATCCATAAATTTTAGAAATTATTCTAAATTAATTTTTTATTTAAAAGATTTTTATTTCACTTTTTTTTTTCTTTTTCTGTTTTTCTCTTTTACTCGACTAATTTCCCTCAATCCCCTAGAAAAAACAACACTAATTTCCCTCAAAAAAGAAAAAAATCCTAAAGCTCAACTCTAAACCCAAAAAAAAAATAAGTTTACTGATTTTATAGTTTTTGATTGTCTTCATTTGATTAAATTTCGAAATAGAATTCATGAACCATATTCAAATTTAAAATTATCAATTAAATTGGCTATCTCCTATTGTCATGATTGGACCCTTCTAATTAATAAAATCACTATTTGAATTTAAAAAAACTACATTTTTAAATTTGAAAAGATAAAAAGTCAAATAAAATTCCTTCCTTCAAGGAACTGTTGACGGTAGTATTAATCTGTTCAAAGTTCATCAATTTGGATGACATAAGATTTAACGGGAATAGATTTTGTAAATGTTCTTCAAATCCTCAATGAAAATTAATTTTGAGTTAACATAAAATTAAGGAAATAATATTCATGCAAAAGTTTCACATGTCATGGGACAAAAGTACTGAAAATTCCGTACGAACCATATTTATAATTTTATATCTAAAGACAAATTGTTTGTGTATATTAGGTGTATCTCTAATACTACTTAATAAAATATTATTAATCTATCAACAACTTCTTTTACATATATTTAAAGTTAAAAACAATTAACTAATATTGGACACTAGAATTTTAGCAAATCAATTGGGATACTTAAAAGTCCACAGCATCAAATCGTGTTTTTTTTTTCTGAAAGGAAAAAACCTCTTGACCATTTCATTGATAGCAATTAGGAGTGCTCGTCCAATCCAACTGGAATGCACACTTTTTTTAGCATATTACATCTCATTCACGTGAAGTGTGGATTTCAGAAGTTGTATCTAGTATAATCGGCATAAAATCTTTGAATTTATTCACCATTATAAATAGGCTTTATGTTGGTTTTTTGTTTTAGTTTAATTATTTTTTGCGCAAAATAGGCCTTTGTTTTTAAAAATAATACCTTAAATTCCATTAAAAAAACAAATTTACACCTTAAATTAAAACCAATTAAAAGAATGTATAATTACATTATATAATTATATATAAACATATATAAATATTTTTTTACTTATATAAATTAAATACAGATTAGATTGGACCAGTAATTTTCAAAGGAAAAAAAGTGTATTTAAATCAAATTTCAGAAATTCAATATAATATAATTCGCACATATTCGGATATCTGTACATTACTAATTAAATTGGATTGTATTATATAGATTGAATCGGATAGTATGAATTTTGAACATTCTACTAATAATTATAATATACAATGTAATTTTTTTTTTAATGTATTATTAAATCATATTGGTGACACATAAATAGTTAATATTGGAGTTTAAAATTGTAGAAGAAGATCAATTTAGCCTGAAAATTAAATAAAATGAATTATAGTTACATTTTTAAGGCTCTTTGTTATAGTTGAATTCCTATTTCGTAACAAACTATTCATTGGTCTAGTTTGTTGCCATTTGAATGAGCCATTTAAGCCATGCTTTCATGATCTTTGTTTGTCAAATTTTTGAAGAGTGAAAGTGATTTTTCATCTATAATTTTATATTTCAATTTTGACATTTATATGAACTGAGTGTGACAAGATAGAAAAATACAAACAAAAAGATATATTTCTTATTAATGAACAGTGGTGAGTTTCGATTTTTTTTTTTTTTGGAAACAAAGATGGAATGCGTTATGGATTTTTTTTTTATATTATCCCGAAATTGATTTTCTTTTTCTTTTTACTTATATATCTATATACCTATATATATCGACAACATATGCAAATACAAACTAATTTGAAATCTTTCTATCCTGATTACAGGGTCTTTAAAACAAATGCAGTTGGTTGTAAAATGTAACAATAACGGGAATTGTAGAAAGAAATGCACACACAAGTATCCGTCAACGGTTGCAGCGGGATGTTATATAAGTACAATGGTAAGAAGGGGAGAAGTTATTATTGTATATGCATCCTAGATGAACCGTAATTTTGTGTATTATGATAATTACTGTTACTTTCTTTTTCAATAAGAAAGCTGTAATATATAGCCGCTGATCGTTAAAGCATGTACTTTTGGATTTTTGCTAAACGAATAAAATTATTCTGTACCTATTTTGTATGTTTTATAAATATGGGAAATGCTACGACCCAATTCTTGGGCTAATTACAGAAAGAAAATTTTTTGAAATTTAAAAGATGTTTGAAAAATTTATAAAAATTATTTTAAAATAAAATTTCAATAGTTTTGTGATCACCATTAGATATAGATTATTATTGAAATTTATTTAAATAAATCAAGTATCATCTTCAGAAGTCTCATAATTTAGCACATTTATTATACAAACCATGTAATATCAAGTTTGTTACTTAGCCTAAAATTTTACTTTGTTTATTTAAATTATTTAATCACATAAATTAAATAGTTATACATTGACGAATTTTATGGAGATGGTTGCAGTGGAATACACACATAAAAACCAAGTTTAACTATGTATAATTAATAAAAAGAAAAAAATATGCATTTCAAATTCATGCATATAATTATTGTTTAATGTGTTGAGTGTTTGATTAATTAATTTTAATATTAATCTCTTAATATGTTAAATTAATAAGTAATATTAATTTTTTTTTCAAATATATGATAATAGAATAGTTAGTATATATTTATGTATTTAAGTTTTATTACATATATAATATGATATTCACGACCCAAACCCCGAGGTAGCGGCAGAAGGGGAATTTCACTAGAATGGAGATTTTTTTCTCTTTAATATAGAGAATTCCAACCAGTGAACTTATTCTACAGTTCATAGTCACCAATAAATAAAAATTGAAAAATTAGAAGAAAAACCAAATTTCAAATATAAACTAAGTATCATCATTCACACCTCAACATCAAGCTAGTATGACATATATAGTTACAGACATTTTCAAAGTAACACACTTGACATGAATGCTAGCAATATCCATATATTTAATAAGACTTAAACACGAGTCTTGTATTCACACTCCTAGCATTACTAAGTCTCAAACTACAAATAAAAAATAGCTTCTTATTCTGCTTGTTGATTGTCAATGTTATACTGGACATCATCTGTGGAGAAAGTAGGGAGGATGAGCATAAAATACCCAGTAGATTATCCAATTTCCCTTTTTGAGAAAGTCTTTTTATAAATCTCAAAACTTCTACATGGTTAGTAGTACTGGAAAGCATTTCTATAAATATTAAGGATTTAAACCATTTATCGAAAACTGTGCTAAAAACCAAAACTAGATATCCAAGTCAAAACATATAAAAGTCTTAATTAAAATAAGCATAATGCATATCACATAAATCAACACATCACATGAGCTCTCATTCTCTCATCATGACTAGAGCAACTTATACTACATATATTAGGTACTCTCTACCTGACATCTATCTCTGGAAACCGGAGGGACACCCATGTGTCTAATCCTACCAAACTGGAGGAGTACCGAATGCCTACGCCTACCGAATGGCGATAGTCAGAAAACAAATCTCGCGCAAATTTATGGGCTCTCACCGAAGGTGGGTGTACTAGTCCGCCCACTACAATATCGCAATGCCTAAGATGAATCTCATACATGATCATATAAAATGTGCAATATTTGGTGTCTCAAATAACCATGCAGTAGTTTAATATTCTAGACATACTCTGATTTTTAATTAAAAATCCACTTTGTACTTAAAAATCCAAAAGTACAGTTTTTATGATTTTATCAAATTCTAAATATAAAACTTGTATAAAATCATATGTAATAATATCTAGAGCAGTCTATAATGTTTCACAAATTCATAGTTCATTTAAATAACTATTCAAATAATTTAATTTAATAAAATCACGAAATTTCATTTTTCAGAAGAAATTCCAATTTTGATGAAAATAATAGAAAACAAGGAAATTGAATCCCCTACCTCGAAAAAGTAGTTATGTTGAGCTAATGACGCTCGAAATATCCTCAATTGATCATCGGATTATTCGGACAGTTGTTTTCGAATCTCGTCACGTTTACTTGAAAAGTTGACTCTTCAAACGGAGTCTCGGATTGAGAAACAGAGGTCACCACTGAATTCAGAACACCTAAAAATATTGGTTAAGATATGAAGTTCGTTGAAAACGGATCCCGGAACGGAACTGGCCCGTGGCATGCAAAACGATACAATTTACAAGCTATTTTCTCACTTTTCGTGCTATTTCGGAAAATAGTAGTATTTTATATCAAACTAAATGTCCCGATCTCACTGAGTCCAAATTCGAAGTCAGAACTCAGTTTCGAGGTCCCGAACACTAAATGGGCTCAAAAATCCGAAAATTATAAAAATACCACATTTGAAAATAATTAGAAAAATACCACATTTTCATCCCGATAATTAACGACCTTTCGGTTACCGTTTTAACACTTCAAAATCATGAAATTGTATATTTCAAACTCCTCTTTCTCGTAGTAAAATTTTCTCGGGATAAATAACTCAATTCTGAAATAATTACGAAAATACCACAAAAATTAAACATTAAAATATTGCTACAGTAGTCAACTTATCACTGGAGCTGAGTTGGAGGCCGAGAATGGTCGGAAATGAAAGCTGGAGTTGAGATGAGTTAAACAGTGGTGGTGGTGAGGTGATCGGAGGTCAGAAGAGGAAACGGCGGGCGAAAAACCGGTCCTGTGGTGCGACCTTCGGAGTGCTCTATCTCCGGTGAGAGGTGGTGGAGCGAGATAGCGGCACCGGGCATGGCTTCGTTGGTGGCTGAGCAATGACGCGGGGTGGCGCGTTGGGCGGTATGGTGCCCGGAGGAGCCTCGGGTGAACAGTAGCA
This sequence comes from Parasponia andersonii, assembly GCA_002914805.1. NCBI lineage: Eukaryota > Viridiplantae > Streptophyta > Magnoliopsida > Rosales > Cannabaceae > Trema > Trema andersonii. Next base: position 96,716 of record JXTB01000708.1, read on the forward strand.
GAGATGTGGTTTCGGGGGACTTCCGTGGAGAAGAAAGATGAAAATAGGGGTTTTTATGCAATTTTCGAAAACTGTAGCAGTGGAACACGTGGCGTAATCTGATTCAACCGAAAAAAATTTCTAAAATTCCACTCTGGCCACAATCTTAAAAAGATTGTTTCACTTTAGTACCTCCATAATTACACTTTTGTCCCCGATTTGTAATTTCGTTTTCACTTTTGCCCCAAATGCACCTAGACTTAATCTTCTCTAGATTCAACACCAATAATTTAATTTAAAAAATTCAAAAATATAGAATTACCAAAATGCTCTTGAAGTAAAATTACTTAATTACCCTTACAAAATTTAGGATTTTACATGACATATATGACTACTACCATTATTAATACTGTATGGACTTAATTAATTGTATTTGCTGCTGAGCTCTAAATTTGGCCCAATATGAGAATCCAAATTGAAATTGTTAATATGTCATATTTATATTTGGACTCTAAATGTTTTAGTCCAATAATCACTTATCTTGATACAAGACAGCCCAAATTAAAATTTCTAAAAATTCTAGCCTAAATTATAGATTAAGTATTATATGTATTATATATAAATATGTTTTATTTAATAAAGTAGCTTTAAAAAAAAAAAAGAAAAGAGAAAAGAAAAGAGGAAAAAGAAAAGAATAATTGACAACCTTTGCTAAGTTGATAATAAATTATATTAGGACTATTTTCATCATTTGTATACTATTACTTTGTTAATGGTGGAATGGACAAAACATGTTATGAGTTTACATCCTACTACCTATTAAAGTAAAAAAAATTAATTAATTATATTAGAAAACAAAATAAATTTTGAAAAGTTTAAAGATGGTATGATTTAATACATTAACTATTCGAAATGTGCATTCATTATATTGATTAAATGGATACTAAATGCAAACATGACGTTGTCTATATATTATGTAACCATATGTTCTTATTAAATATTGTACTACTTTTAAAAGTAAAATTACACAGTGAAAATTAATTAATTTCATAATCAAAAGATATTAAATAAAAAAAAGAGGATAAAGTTGAGTAAGTGGTGTAACTATTATTAACTTTAATATATATATATATATACATATATATATTTATATATATTTTAAGTATATTTTATGCTTAAAATAAGCCTATCAATAGGACACTATTTTATAACCATATTCTACTTTCCTCCTACATTTCTCTTCATCTCTCTTTCTCTCATAATTGTAGAAGTCTATAAAGATTTCAATAAGTTCTCTAAAGTTTTCTTTAGGATTCAAGGAAAAAAAAAAAGGCAATTCTTAGAACTCTTAGACTTTTAACATTAGTATATTTTACTACACTTAGATTCAAATTAAATCTATGATATTTCGAGTTAAAAATTTTGTCTATTTAATTTCTGGAAAGTTTTTCAATTATATCTTATTCCTATAATTTTATATAACTCTTTTCTATATATTGGTTGTCACCTAAGAAAAGCTGAAAAATAAATTTTATCGATTTTGTTCTATGATTTTAGATGGTAAATATTTTTAATTTGAGTTGACAAATTTAAAAACATATTCAGAAATATGTTAACTCGTATTCTAGAAAGTTTTGCGATGTCATAATTTTATTTCTAATCATTATTAAATTTTTTTATATATTGCCTTTATAACCGGTAAATCTGATATTTTTGTTTATCTAAGATAATATTGTTAAAATCTTATCCTATTAATTTTATTTAGGCTTGAAAATTAGACACTGATATATATGTCATAAGAGACTCAAAATATTTTAAGAATTTGTGAAAATATTTATAATTAATTATGATTTTTGAAATAGCATATGGTTTTGTAAGTTAAATGCTGTCATGAATTTTAAGATATAATTTTAAGAATTATATGCGCTATATAATAGTATAATTTTGAATCTCTAATTTTTTTCTATGTGTAAAAATGTGTTAGAGATATTCTCTTAAAATATCAAGATTTTTGGGTATATAGAAATAATTCTATAAAATTCAAGAATAGTTTGATGCTTTAATAGTTTTTATCAAATTTTAATTTATAGATTAGAAATTAGTAAAAATATGCCAAACTTATTAAAAAAATTCTAAATAATTTTCTATAACTTTATTTTTATGTTACAATAGTATCTGTAAAGTTTCAAAATAAATAAAGTTTTGTACTAGAATCTAAAATTCTTTAAGTATACATTACTTGTTGAAATTTTTACAATTTTTAGTTATATATGTTATGAGACATGATTTTATAGTTATATGATATGAGTATTTTTTTTAAGTCATATAAATATGTTTCTAGTAGCATGTATTAATATATATAATGAATATTATTTCATGAATATTAATAAAAAAGGATTAAAAGAGGTACTTGGTTATAACAAGGTCGAATGTGTGGAATTTCACTACAAGTACAAATAAAATTTTGTAAGGACATAAGATAAGTAAATCTCACCCTATATATTTATATAAAAAGTTATGCGCTACTTGTGATGTAATTGTGATTACACTAATACGTTGTTATATATTCAAAAAAAAGAGATACGTAGTTATGGTTCCAAAAGTGTACTATTTATGTGACATTGACATTTATTGCATACATGAAATTTATTTATTGGGCGCAAGCTCATTCTGTTCTTTTAAATTTTCCAGATGAGTAATAATTCCTATTAAAGGTTGGTTGACAGTGGCGGAATCCCAAATGGTAATAAAATATTTTAAGCAATTTTATGTTCTTACTTTCAAGTATTTAATTATTTGACAAAAATTCAGTGTGGTTTTATTTTTATAAAGTATATGAATTTAATTTCTATTTTGAGACTTAATTTTAATTATGAAGTAAAATTTAATTTCTATTAAAAGACTTAATTTTAATAGTAATGTTTAAAAGAAAATAAAATTTTCAAAAAAAAAATAATTAATCGATCTTCCGCTTTTACCTTAAAAGATAAAAATATAAATTAACATTTCTTTTTAATCTAGATTTAAGTAATTTTTTAATTGGTATCACAGCCAACATTTAGTCATTTCTATAGACTTAAAAAAAAACAATAAAAAAATAAAAATTCAATTTAAATATAATTGCTTATTTATTTCTTTAGGTGCATATAAGTGTAAGTATATTTTAGAACATTAATACAAAAGACTTAAGCTATTGTTTTATGTTTAGATGCCTCCTCAATGAATTACCTCTGCTGAGGGAGTTAGTGATCAGTCCCAAGGCTAAGCTGGGAATCAAACTATGAATATACAAATAAGTATGGTAAACTTGGTGCAACTCATAACAAATTTTGTTAATCCAGTTATACAGCACCAACAACAATCACAAATGCAAACTCCTCAAGCTCCTTAAACTGGTGGAGTCTCACTCCTGGTTTATAAGTAGTTCAGGAGGATGAAACCTTTGAGTTTTGAAGGAGGTATTGATCCTCTCATTGTAGAAGGCTGGATCATGGAACTGGAACATATTTTTTGTTTTTTGACATGTACTGATCAACAACGCATTGAGTGTGCTATTTTTATGATGAAAAATGTAGCAACACACTGGTAGGAGACGACTGATCATATCCGCAATATTCAAACCAACCCTATTACCTGGACCTATTTCAAGGAAATATTCTTTGAGAAGTATTTTCTATATTCTATAAGGCAAGCTAAAAAGGTAGAGTTCATAAATTTGGTGTAAGGATCCATGATTTTTTAAAGTATGAACGTCGATTTGAAAAACTATCTCGATTTGCATCACACTTAAGGGAAACTAGGGAGCGTAAGGTGAGGAAATTTGAGGTGGGATTGAAACTTTGCTTAAGGCATTCAATCAAAGTTCTGAAATTAACTACCTATGCTGAAGCTCTAGATCAAGCTCAGATTTTAGCTGAAGATGATGAAAGCTCGGTCAGCCAGAGAATCATATAGCAAATGAAAATCAAAAAGGAAAACTGTGGAATAAAAAAAATCAAACAACAGAAATCAAACAACAATGGAGGTGGCTAAGTTGCAACAATAATAAGTGAGCAGTGACAACTTGTGAGAAGTGCGGAAAGACTCACTCAGACCAATATCGCATGGGTTATAACTTTTGCTTTAAATATGGCAAGCCAGGACACTTCATCAAAGATTGCAAGGAGAACACAACCATTGGTGACAACAATGGGTAAAAGAAAATGCAAAGGCGTATTTATGCTATGACGTATGAAGAGATTAACGCTTCTTAGGAGATTATAATAGGTACAATGATTGTTTCTGGTATTCCTATCTCTGTTTTGATTGATTCAGGTGCTACCCATTCATTTGTTAACATATCTTTTGAAAAACAATTAGAAGTTGTGCCAGAAATGTTTAGATAGATGGTTTAGTGTTTCAACACCATCAGGAACCATTCTAAACTCTAGTTTTCAACTTAAAGGATGTAAAATCCTAATTAATGGCTTAGAAGTTTTGGTCGATCTCGTTCTTCTTAATATTAGTGATTTTGATATAATTTTTTGCATAGATTAGTTTAGTGTGAATCATGCAACGATTGATTATAGTCTCTAACTGGGTAAAGTTTTTAATTCCTTAAAGTTAGGAGTGTACCTCACATACCTATTATTACTGCAATGAAGGTTCAATATATGCTAAACAAAGGTTGTGTTAGTTTCCTAGCATCAGTAATTGAAGTACCAAAGGAAGAGATTGCAATAGACCAGGTACCAGCTATTCAAGACTTTATAGATATTTTTCCTGAAGACTTACCTGGACTACCTCTAGATCTTGAGATCAAGTTTATAATAGATGTAGTTCCTGGCACTATGCCTATTTCCAAGACACCTTATCGTTTGGCCTCAGCTGAATTAAAAGAACTCAAAGAGCAACTCCAAGACCATCTGGATAAAAAGTTCATCAGGTCTATTTATTCACCATGGAGAGCTCTACTACTCTTTGTGAAGAAAAAAGATTATTCAATGAGGCTATGTATTGATTACAGAGAATTTAATAAAGTAACCATAAAGAATAAGTACCCATTGCCTCATGTTGAAGACTTATTTGATCAACTAAAAGGAGCAGGATATTTTTCTAAAATTAATTTACGTTCTGGCTATCATCAGTTGAAAGTTAAGCAAGATGATGTACCAAAGATAGCCTTCAGAACAAGATATGGGCATTATAAATTTCTTGTCATGCCATTTGGCCTAACTAATGCTCCTTCATCTTTTATAGATCTAATAAATAGAGTATTGAAGGATTTCCTTGATTAATTTGTTATTGTCTTCATTGATGGCATTTTGATATACTCTAAATCCAAAGAAAAACATAAATGTCATCTACATATTGTCTTACAAATTCTCCGAGAGAATAAGCTTTATGCAAAATTCAAGAAGTGCGAATTCTAGATGGCACAAATTTCTTTCCTTAGACACGTCATCTCTAAAGATGGTGTGTCTGTTGACTCTAGTAAGGTATAAGCAGTTTAACAATGGCCAACACTGACCAATATAAAAGAAGTTAGAAGTTTCCTCGGTTTGGTAAGATATTATAGAAGGTTTGTGGAGGGATTTTCAAAGATTACGACTCCACTGATTCAGTTGACTTGGAAAAATGTGAAGTTCGTACGGTCAAATGATTGTGAACAAAGTTTTAGAGAACTAAAATAACGATTAACTTCTGCCCCAATTTTAACCATTCGTAAAGGAGTAAAAGGATTTGTCATCTATGGTGATGCTTCCAAAATGGGTTTGGGATGCGTTCTTATGCAATATAGAAAAGTAATAGCCTACACCTCATGACAAATGAAATAGTATGAGAAGAATTATTCAACACATGATCTTGAACTTGTAGCAGTGGTCTTCGCTTTAAAGAATTGGCAACACTATTTGTATCTAGTTAAGTGTGATATTTATACTGACCACAAAAGTTTAAAGTATTTTTTTTTACCTAGAAAGAACTTAATATGAGGCAACGATGATGACTTAAGTTAGTGAAAGGTTATGATTATACGATCAACTATCATCCAGGAAAGGTGAATGTGGTCGCTGATACATTTAGTAGAAAATCTTCTAGCTCTGTTGCTTCTATACGTGAAATCCTACCATTAATGTTAGATATGTAACATTTTAGGTTAGAAGTTATAGATCAAGGAGATTCTGCTTACTTGGCTACTTTGTCTATGAAATCAACTCTTCTTGATCGAATTAAGGCTTTACAAGGCGATGATCCAAATTTAATAAAGCTTTGTAAAGGCCTCGAAAATAGCCAATTTAAAGACTTTGTGATCACTTCTGACAGTATTTTGAGATTTGGTAATCGTTTATGTGTTCCTGATATTCTTGAACTTAAGATAGATATCACGAGAGAGGCACATGAAACCCCTTATTCTATACATCCAGGAAATACAAAAATGTATCGCAATTTAAGAAACTATTTTTGGTGGATTAATATGCCTAGAGATATTGCACAATATATTGAACATTGTCTCGTCTGTCAGCAAGTGAAAGTAGAGTATCAACGACTTTCTAGTTTATTGCAACCACTAATAATACCTAAGTGGAAATGGGAGCATATCGGCATGGATTTTGTCCTTGGGTTACCGAGAACAAAGAAGAGTGAAAACTGCATATAGGTAATTGTGGATAGACTTGCAAAATTGGCACATTTTCTTTCGACTTGTAATACTTACTCTATAGAGAAATATACCAAGCTTTATGTAAATGAAATTGTGAGGTTGCATCGGATTCCTATATCGATTGTGTCTGATCAAGATCCTAGGTTTACCTCTAAATTCTAGAAGAGTTAACATAAAGCTATCGGTACCTAGTTGAGGTTTAGCACTATTTTTCATCCCTAGACCGAGGCCAATTAGAAAGGACAATTCAAACACTCAAAAATATATTTAGAGCTTGTATTCTAGATTTTGGTATTTCTTGGGATCACTATCTACCGTTGATCGAATTTTTTTATAATAACAATTATCAAGTAACAATTGATATGGCAACTTATAAGGCTCTCTATGGTAGAAAGTATCGAAGTCCAATTTACTGGGATGAAGTTGGTGAGAGAAAACTTCTTAGCCCAGAAATTGTACAACAAATAGTGGATGTTGTAGAAAGAATCAGGGCAACGATAAAAACAACCCAGAGTCATCAAAAGAGTTATGCAGATAAGAGACGAAAAGACTTGGAATTTTCATTTGGAGACATGGTATTTCTTAAGGTTGCACTAGTGAAAGAGGTTGTGAGGTTTGCAATAAAGGGAAAATTAAGTCTATGTTACATTGGATCTTTTGAGATTTTGGAGTGAGTTAGGGATTTGATATATAGATTGGCATTATTGCTAAGACTTTCTGAAGTGCATAATGTTTTTCATGTCTCTATGCTAAGAAAATATTTGACTAATCCATCACATGTCTTAAACTACGAACCTCTCTAAGTGCAAAAAGACCTTACATATGAAGAAGTTCCTGTTTGAATCTTGGAAAAAGAAGAGAAAGAACTTTGCAACAAGAAGATTAAGTTGGTTAAAGTCTTTTGGAGAAATCATGTAGTGGAAGAGGCTACTTGGGAACGTGAAGATGAGATTAAAGCTAAATATCTGAACTTATTTAGTAAGTTGTAACTTCGAGGATGAAATTATTTTAAGGGGGTAGAAAATTGTAATATCAAGTTTGTTACTTAGCTTAAAATTATTAAATCAGATAAATTAATTTGTTATGTACTAACGAATTTTGTGGAGATGGTTGCAGTGGAATACACACATGAAAGCCAAGTTTAACCACCTGTGCCTAATAAAAAGAAAAAAAATACGTGTTTCTAAATTCATGCATATAATTATTGTTTAATGTGTTGAGAGTATGAGTAATTAATTTTAATACTAACCTCTTAATATGTTAAATTAATAAGTAATATTGATTTTCTTTTTCAAATAAATGATAATAGAATAGTTAGTATATATTTATGGATTTAAGTTTGATTAGATATATAATATGGCATATATGACTACTACCATTATTAATATGGTATGGACTTAATTAATTGTATTTGCTATTGGGCTCCAAATTTAGCCCTATAGGAGAATTCAAATTGAAGTTGTTAAGATAACTTGTTTGTATTTGGACTCTAAATGCTTTAGCCCAATAATCATTTATCTTGATACATGAAAGCCTAAATTAAAATTTCTAAATTCTAGGCCAAATTATAGATTAAGTATTATATATATTATATATATATATATATATTATATATATATATAATTGAGAAAAGAAAAGAGGGAAAAGAAAAAACTAATTGACAACCTTTGCTAAGTTGACAATAAGTTATATTAGGACTATTTTTATCATTTGTATACTATTACTTTGTTAATAGTGGAGTTATCAAAACATGTTATGAGTTTACATCCCACTAGCTATTAAAGTAAACGAAATTAATTAATAATATTAGCAAACAATATAAATTTTGAAAATTGTAAAGATGGTATGGTTTAATACATTAACCATTTGTAAGGTGCATTAATTATATTGATAAAATGGATACTAAATGTAAAGATGATGTTGTTTACATATTATGTATCCATATGTTGTTATTAAATATTGTACTACTTTTATCAGTGGAAGAACATAGTGGTAATTAATTTATTTCATGATCAAAAGATAACAAATAAAAAAAGAGAATAAAGTTAAGTAAGTGGTGTAATTATTATTAACTTTAAAGTATATATATTTTAAGTATATTTATGTTCATAATAAGCCTATAAATAGGGTATTATCTTGTAACCACAATCTACTTTACTCCTATATTTTTCTCTACCGCTCTTTCTCTCATAATTGTGGTAGTCTATAAAGATTTCAAAAAGTTCTCCAAAGTTTTCTTCAAGATTCAAGAGAAAAAAAAGATAATTCTTAGAACTCTTAGTCTTTTAACATTAGTATATTTTACTACACTTAGGTTCAAATTCAATCTATGATATTTAAATTTTGTCTATTTAATTTATAGAATGTTTTACATTTATATCTTATTCTTAAGATTTTATAGAACTTTTTTCTACATATTGGTTGTCACCTAAGAAAAGCTGAAAAATAAATTTTATCGAGTTTGTTCTATGATTTTAGAGAGTAAATTTTTAATTTGAGTTGAAAAATTTACGAACATATTCATATATATTAACTCATATGCTGAAAAGTTTTGTAATGTCATGATTTTATTTCTAATCATTATTAAATTTTCCTTATATATTGCCTTCGTAACCGGTAAATTTCATATTTTTGTTTATCCATAATAATATTGTTAAAATCTTATCCTATTGATTTTATTTAGGCTTGAAACTTTTAGTAGATACTAAGTTATATGTCATAAGAGACTTAAAATATTTTTAGAATTTTTGAAAATATATATAATTAATTATGATTTTCGAAATAGCATATAGTTTTGTAAGTTAAGTACTGTCATGAATTTTAAGATATAATTTTAAGAATTATATATGCTATATAATAGTATAATTTTGAGTTCCTAAGTTTTGTTTATGTGTAAAAATGTGTTAGAGATATTCTCTTAAAATGTCAAGATATTTGGTTTGATAGAAATAATATTATAAAATTCAAAGATAGTTTGGTGCTTTAATAGTTTTTATCCAATTTCAATTTATAGATTAGAAATTAGTAAATTTATGATAAAACTGATTAAAAAAAATTTAAATAATTTTTTATAACTTTATTTTTATGTTATAATATTATCTTTAAAGTTTCAAAATAAATAAAGTTTTGTACTAGATTCTAAAATTCTTTAAGTATGTATTGTATGTTAAAATTTTTACAGTTTTTAGTTATATATGTTATGAAATATGATTTTATAGTTATATAATATGAGTATTTTTTTAAGACATACAATATGTTTCTAGTAGCATGTACTAATATATATAACAAATATTGTTGCATGAATATTAATAAAAAAAGATAAAAAAAAGGCACATTGTTACAACAAAATCGAGTGTGTAGAATTTCTCTACAAGCACAAATAAAATTTTGTAAGGACTTAAGGTAAGTAAATCTCACCCTATGTATTTATATAAAAAGTAATGTGCTATTTATGATATAATTGTGATTATACTAATATGTTGTTATATGTTCTATAATAATAGTTGCCTTAAGTATGTAAATATGTCATGAATATGTGCATACATAATTTCACGAAAAAAAATTATGATTTTTAATGAAATAATTTTTTTTAAAAAGTACTATGTATCCAAAATTATGTTTTAAGAAAAACATTTTCTTTAAGTGTATGTTAAGTTTTTGATTAGACTATGGGTCTCACTAATTTACCCAGAGTCACTATATTAATAACAAAAGTTTAAATTACGATGTTAGTCATTGTAGTACGATAGCTATATGAGATCCAGATAGGTATAGGGTTTTATATGCTTGTCATAACAGTACTTTTATGGCCCATTACTTCTGATAGATTTGGTATTGAGTTGAAATATAAAAAGTTTATGAAATAAAAATATTTATGAACAAGATATTTCAGAAATAAAAAAGGGATACATAGTTATGGTTCCAAAAGTATACTATTCATGTGACATAACATTCATTGCATGTATTAGATTTACTTACTAGGCATAAGCTCATTCTATTCATTTAAATTTTTTCAGATGAGCAATAATTTCTACTGGAGATTGGTTGGCAGTGATAGAATCCCAAATGGCAATAAGATGTTTTAAAGAATTTTATATTCTTACTTTCAAGTATTTAATTATTTGGCCAAATTGATTGTGATTTTATTTTTTTGAAGTGTATGAATTTAAATTCTATTTTGATACTTAATTTCAATTATGAAGTAAAATAAATCTTCATTAAAAAATATTTCTTTAATATAATTACGAATAGTAACATTTCAAAAAAAATTAAATTTTCAAAAAAAAAATTAACCGATCTTCTGTTTTAACCATGTAAGACAAAATTATAAATTGACATTTCTTTTTAAACTAGATTTACGTAATGTTAAAGACCAAATCTGTGAAATAGGCCCATAAGTATTTTAATACAAGTCAAGATAATTAAATAGAAATATCTTACAATATTACCTGTTCCTAGCAAGGTAACTAGCTCTTCACTACTCCGCTCCCGAATCTCTAAAATCACACTGAGTACTACCTGAGAGGGAAAAGAAAGGGATTAGCATTCACATACTCAATAGAAATTCAATTATATTTTGGATAGATGTAATTTCATAAACTTATATGGTTAGTTCTTTTAAATCCATTTATAAATCAAATTTATAAATCCATGGTATCTAGAATAATCACATATTCGAAACCAAATCCAAAACCATATAATTGTATATATCCTCTCATTCTCCTATCGCGGCCTTGTAATACATCTGTAGCAAAAGTACCTAGAGTTCTGAATGTACCCTTAGGTATATCAGTAAAAACTTGTATATGGGCCTAAGTCTCTCACCTAGTGCTGCAGCAACTCACTATCAATCTAAAATATTGTGATGCTATGATAGAACTCAAGTGTGTGATTTTATAGTATGTACAACATATATCAGTTTACAACAACTATGTATCCAATATTCAATTCATACTTTAAAAATTCAACTTGGCATTATTCTAGGATTTATTATACATGGATAGTACACCCATATTTACCCCATAATTACAATATAAAAATATGTACAATAATCCATACAGTCCATTCGCAATATAATCCAACAATGTATAACAATTAATCAAACCATCGTAAAATCACGATTTTTCATAAATAAATTTTAATACAATTAAAATCTAAAATAGATATAAAAGTCAGGTTATCAAAGCCCTACCTCGATATAGTAGTAATACTAGACTAATGATGCTTAAAGATTCTCCTGTTGATCACTTAGGTGTTCAAACAACACTTTCGGGTTCTCGGTAAGTCCACATGAAAAAGTGACTATTCCACCAAAATCTCAAATATAGAAATAGAGGTTACTACTGAATTTAGAGCACCTAAATGCTAGAATAGACATTTACCTTGTCAAAAATGAGTCCCAGTGCAAGATTGGCTTGTGGCACGCAAAACGGTGTAAGTTTGAGTCATGAAATTCCAAATTTCATTCCACTTCGAAACATAGTAATATTTTATATCATAATTCATCTTCCAACCTCACTGAGTCCAAATTCGAAATCATAATTTAGTTTCAAGGTCCTGAGCATTAGTTACACTCAAAAATCAAAAAATTACATAAATACCATTTTTGTAAATATTTAGAAAAATATCCACTTTTTCTATTTACAATTTATTGTACTTTGGATTACCGTTTTTACTTTTACTAACCGTAATTATTAATAATTTTAAACCCTCTTTCACCTCATATATTTAACTCGGATAAATAAATTATTAAACCAAAATAATTATGTAAATATCATTTCTTATAAAGTCAGTAAAAATTTTAAAAGTGGTAAAAATCTTACCAGAGATGAATTTAACTGAACAGCCACTCGGAGATGGTTAGCAAGGCGAGACAGGCTCCCACGTGTCGGCGGTGCCAACGGATAGCATCGAACAACACATCGGTATCCTGAAAACCAGATGGTAGGCGAAATCTTCGGACAAGCAGATCTCGGCTACTAGAGCTCCAATTCAGTTCAAACTAGTGGGGTTTTGATCGTCGATGAGTCCTCTTTGGTGTGGGGTAGTGCGTGGGCCCAGCGGCAGTGGCGTATAGTGGTGGGGAGCTTCAAGAGAAACTGCTCCCTTTTTCGCTTTTTTTCTCTTTCTTAAGCCCTCTCTACTGAGAATTGAGAGTTATGAGGGGTTTCTATGTAAATTTTGTGCACTATTGCAAAATATTAAATGATTTTAGATATTTTTAATATTTTATTCCAAAAATTACTTAATTACCATAATGTCACTCCTTATATAATGTACCAATTACCTCTATTAATTCACAGATTTTATTAGAAAATTCTTAATTATTAATGTGACCATAAATTTTGCATATAAGTACTGAAATCTGATGGAAAAACCGCAATAGAGAAGAATGGTGCAAGAAGAAAACTATAACGTAAAGCTTGAAAACTCCATATGCATGTTGTCGTACCCGAAAATTAAAGTTCAAACATTATCGTATATAGTCGCGAATGTATTGCCGAAAAGTATAAAAGGTTAAATAAGAAATAATTTTGCTATTCAACAGCATCATACAAAGAAGAAACTAGTGAACCCATATATTATTTCTAATTCCTTTCAATATCATCTCTTCACTAATAAGGGAAATTCACGTATCATTTATATGATGTTTAATTAGGTAATGAATACAACAAAAGAAGGCCAGTAATGAAGGTATCGTATGACCAAACGTTTTGTTGATAATAGAGAATCATACGACTCTACATCATGAGAAAACAATTAATGTTGTTAAAAACGATGAAAGAAATAAATTAATCTTAAAAGAATATTTCAAAGCAAAAAATATATATGGATTTATGTATGTACACCAATCCGGTAGGTATTTTATTTATTTTTACCTATCTATTTATAGATAGATAACTTTTTGAATAAGATTTGGTTGGAGTTTTTTTTCGGCAAAACGTGAAGAGGGAGGTTAATATTTATATATAAGATTGTGGACCGAATTGGAACCATAACATGTACGAGTTTCTTTTTTGGTAAATAAAGACACGGTCTCACTATCATTTCATCATTTTTGAAATTAGCTATTCTGCTTGTTACTCTTTCAGCTCAGTTCCTGAAAAGGACTGGCGATTATATTGTTCTTTTATTAGTGGATTTGGGATTCACTGGGTGTCTGGCAGATGATTAATTTTCTTGCTGAGTACCAACTTGGTTAAGATGATCCTATCTTACTCTTTTGGTAATTTTGGTTCCATTAGGTTAAAAAAAAAAAAGAATGCATACATATATGCATATATTCTTTCCTCACTCAATTAGATAAATACTCTAGCCTCAATAGTAAAATTGGTTTGTCCAATTCAAAAAAGGGAAACTTGTTACTCTTTTTCGTGGTAATGAACTTGGATATTGGATTCATATTATACAAAAACAGGGCAAATATATATAACAATTATGGGGTGTTCTTGCTAATGAAAAATAACGATATATATATATATATATATACAGAAACGAGGTGTTCCTGATGAGTCATATTATACAAAAATAGGTGTATATATATATATATATATATATATATATATATATATATAACAATTATGGAGTGTTCTTGCTACTGGGAATTACCAGTAGAGAGGCAATAAACCAAATTCAGGTAAATATTGAAGGAAGTGACACATATTATATAAGCCACAAATGTGTTCAAAATAAACTTGTTTAAGCCCATAAGAAGTGTTCTTCAACATGAGGTCCAATAAGTTAGAATTAGCCCAAATGGAAAGTGTTAAGTCCATAATAATGGAGTTATCTAGTGCTAAAATGGGCCTTAAGTTTTGCAATGTTCCTATTTATATTAAGTTGTTTTAAGTGGTTTTCTTATTGTTTTGATGTTTTATTTGTTAATGTTGATAAGAAAATGAAATAAAAGTATTTGATGCAAAATAAGATGAATTTGTAACTTATAAATGGGTTTTTCAAACTATTAGGATTAAAGTTGAATTCAATACGGTCGTAACACAATAAAAATGAGGCAAATCAGAGCTAAAATGAAGAAATTGCGCACCCAGGAATCGGAGGCACCAAACCAGTGGTGCTAGGGCACCAAAAAGTGACGCCGCAGTACAAAAAATGGCACTGCAGCACCACTGTCTACATCTTACGTCAATAACTGATGGCTGAGATCAACTTTTTGACGATCCAAGGGTCTAGATTTTACCTGCCTTAGGTTTGTGCGAGTCTCCTCTTTAAAACCTTATCTTTAGGGTTGAAAGAGGCATGTTGGATAAAGAGAAAGAGAGGAAGCCAGCCATGGAAGGAGGAGAAGAAGAAGAAGATATGTTCCAATTATCGATTTCTTGATTTTTTTTCCACAATATCAATACCTTCCTTTGTTCATACTATTTTTTCTTTACTTTCTTGTGAGTGATTATTTTTATTTTTTATTTTTAGTTAGTGATATTATCGAGGGTAAATATTTCAGAGAGGAATCAAAGAAGCAAGAACCAACCTTGGAGGAGGAGATTGACAACTTCCATTAATACCTTCAAACTCTTTAAAGAGGGGGAATTCTAAAGCTCTTTTTTCTTTAATCTTTTGTATTTCTTGAATTTATTATATGAAAATGTTATTATTCTCAATTTATATTATGAACTAAATTCCTTTTTGTCTAGTTTTACTATGTGAACCAACATAGTATTTTGTATTTGTTTAATTCTCTCCTCTTTTATTCATCAAATTCATTGTTGAGTTATTTATTTTACCTTATGCTTATTGTTTCTATTTAATTGATCGTTAAATAGATTATTGAGTGAAATTTGTATGAGCTTGGGAAGGGGATTAGAAATTTGGAGGTAAAACATGTTCATATGTTTTTTTTTTTCATGTTCGTGTTTTGTGCGATCAAATGAGTTAGTGCAATTTCAAGGAGATCAAGCTTCATGGCTATGTGCCAATGAGACGAGTATCCCTTAACTCATTCTTTATTTTTTAATTTTTTTTATATTTTACATGCTAAGTTCGGGGGAAGGAGTAAACCTTGTTAGATTGTGCTTTTGTTAGTTTGTTTGCTATTATGTATTTATTTTCTTTGTTGTGTGATTATGTGTTTGAATAAGTAGAGGTATTTTGTGCTTTCCTTGGTAATTACCTAGTTCCTATGATAAGAACCTTGGGTGAATTGGTATATAACTTGTTGAAAAATGTGGATATTGGATTAGCCTTATGGATAATTCTTGTGTTAGTTCCATTTTAATTGTGAAAATCTATATTGAGCACAATGCCTTGAATCTTTGATTTATGTATAAATCTAGAGAATGTTTATATAAATATGGCATTTTGTTATCTTACAAGTGCTAGAATTTGCTTGATAATCTATCGAGGTGAATCCTAGATAGCATTTCACTAAGGAGATGATTTAGGTAATCTTTGGACTGTTTGAGCCTTTCAAGCTAACTATTGATACATTTTATCTCTAGTACACCTATTTTGAGCTTTGTAAAGCCTTTTTTTTTTTTAACCACACACATATTAGCTTAACTTAAAATATTATCATTCAACTTTTACCCCTTGAGCATATTGATTGTTCTTATTGAATCATTTCGAGCTACACTATGCTATTGGGAGGATTGGTGGAGTGATACTATAAAAGAAACAAAGAAAAAAAAAGAGTTACATACTTGTTCATGAAAGAAAATAAGTTTTGGAGTGTGTAACTTAACAACATCCAAAAAAAAAAGAATAAGTGTTTGGCTACATGTTGATGGAAGAAAAAGAAATTTTGATTTTATTCGTATCTTACTTAGTGTATAAAAGAATAGCTTTACATGAGTCCTAGAGTTAATATACTTAAGAGTGATTTGAGTTACCTTATCCAAAACTTCATACCTTTACCTAAGCCCACATTACAACCTTAATGAAGACCTTTTGATCCTTTGCGTTATGTTTATCTATATAAGTAGAGATGAATTTGAAAAGCAAGCTTATGGAACTTGATTGTTAACTTTGAGATTTTATACTTAATATATGTTTGCATAAATTTATTTAGATTTCACACAATGATAGGAGAAAGGCACACAAACACACACACAGAAAATCCAATTTAAAATGTGATGTGCTCTTGAGTTATTCTTAATACCTAGCCAATATTTGTACTTTTCTTTAGGTTATGTTATTATGTGAGTATTGACGAATCAATCAGAAATTATCAGTATCAGTACATTAACTCTTGTGTCTTTTTAGGTATTTTTCTTTTACTTTTTCTCAAAGACTAGCAAAATCTTAAGTTTAGAGGTGTGTTAAGTCCATAATAATGGAGTTATCTAGTGCCAATGTACCTTATGTTTTGCTATTTTCTTATTTATATTAAGTTGTTTTAAGTGTTTTTCTTATTGTTTTGATATTTTGTTTGTTTATGCTAATAGAGAATGAAACAAAAGTGTTTGATGCAAAAAGAGGTGAATTTTTGACTCATAAATGGGCTTTTAAAATCATTTAGGTCGAATTAAATCGGATATGGTCATAATGCAATGAAAATGAGGCAAATAGGAGCTAAAATGAAGAAATAGTGCACCTGAAAACTGAGGCGCCAAACCAGTATAACAGTGGCACTAGGGTGCCAAAAAGTGATGCCGCAGTACTAAGTCTCAAGAATTTTTGGCACTGCAGTGTCACCATCTGCGTCCTAGGTTAATAATTAACGGTCAAGATCAACTTTTTGACGATCTAAGGGTCCAGAATTGACCTACCTTAGGTTTGCACGAGCCTTCTTTTTAAAACCCTATCTTTGGGGTTAAAAGAGATATGTTAGGATAGAGAGAAAGAGAAGCAAGCAGCCATGGAAGGAGAAAAAGAAGAGGAATCAATTTCTTGATTTCCTCCACAACAACAATATCATCCTTTGTTCATACTATCCTTTCTTCATTTTCTTGTGAATGTTTATTTATATTTTCTATTTTTAGTGAGTGATATAGGGAAAATATTTGAAAGAGGAATCAAAAGACCAAAAACCAACCTTGGAGGAGGAGATTGACAGTCTCCATTAATACATTCAAGAGGGGGAATTCTAGAGCTCTTTTCTCTTTGATCTATTGTATTTCTTGATTTCATTATATTAAAATATTATTGTTCTCAATTAATATTATGAACTAAATTCCTTTTTATCTAGTTTTACTATGTGAACCAACCTAGTATTTTGTGTTTATTTATTTCTCTTCTCTTTTATTAATCAAATCCATTGTTGAGTTATTTATTTTACCTTATGCTTATTGCTTCTATTTAATTGATCACTAATTAGATTGCTGAGTGAAATTTCTATAAACTTAGGAAGGGGATTAGAAATTTGGACTTAGGTAAAATAACATAAGATTACCTAGTTTGAGGTAAGTTTGCATAAGATAGGAATATACCTATGTAACTTATGCATCCTTTGTGTGAGAATAACTAAATTTAATGAATCTAGTCAACTTATGCTAGGAGTAATATATTAGCTTGTCTAGATATTTTCACTTATGTCTTGGAATGAAGTTTATGAGTACTTTTGAATTCTCGGTTGACAACTTGAATGGATTAATTAATTCAAGTGGGAAATTGGGATATTGTGTGTTTAAAGGATGGTTGGGGAATTAGTAAACCTAGACATTTTTCTTATTGTTTATCTTTTATTCATTTTGCATACTAGTTTAGTTGTTTTGTTTTATTTCTTAAAAATCTATATTTTAGTTATTTGGATAAAGTTAGAATTCAGATAATTTTAATACTTAGCATTGAATTAGAAATCAATCCTTATGGGTTCGACACTCTACTTCTATATCTATATTACTTGTGACAATGTGCACTTGTGACAATATGTACTTGCATGGGAATGTGTGATTTTATAGTTGCACATTCTAACTAACACAAAGTCTATCATAGAAGAAGTCCAAGTCCAAATTGGATAAACTTTCTACCTAGAATCTTTTGGTGTTAGCTCGAAATTAGTTTTCTGCAAGTGAATCATTTGATTACTTAGATTGTTATTAGAAGTGAGTAGAATAAAATATGCGTGGCTTAAGGATTTTTGTAATTGTTTATTTTTGTGGTTCTTCTTATTTCTCATGTAGTATAAATAACCCTTTTCATTTGAGTTCTAAGCATCAAGTAAGAGCAAAGTTCTAAGAGTGAATTGAGAGAGAAAAAAGCATAGCTTCCATTGAGTGAGTGAGCGTGAAGAGTGAAATTGAGAGTTTTCTCTTGTAATAAAATTTTAGTGAGTAATAAAATTTATCTTATTTCCAAAAAAGTGGTATCTGAGGGAGCTTATTAAAAATCTTTTGAAATTTCAAGTCTCTTAAAATTCTAAGTATGCTTTGTGGATTTAGCTTTGACTGATCTACCATATCAGAAAGAATTCTTAAGATTGAGAGTACTAGAAATTTGTTCTAAACATAGCATTATTGAATATCAAATCGAAGATCTTGACAAGACGAACACATTGTCGTAAAAAATAGCCTAATCGGAGTTTGAACGAGTCTAAATGAGTCGTCAGAAATTTGTTGCCAGAAACTGAGTCAACTCAATGAGTTGAGCCGAGTCAAAGCCATTTGACCGAGGCATAAAAGTTGTTTGACCATGATGTTGACGAAGTCATCAAAGCCGTTTAACTATGCCATTGACTAAGCTGCCAGTGCCGTTAACTGCACTATTAACTTGCATTGACCGTTGATTAAGTTATTGACTTTGACCGTTGACTTTGACCAAGTCGATATACCAATCAATCCCAAAGTTTTTCGACGTTTCGGATCTATTCGTGTAGTCGAAGTTGCCAAAAGCTCACTCTACTATGAGATATAACTAATGATAGTTTAGCATTTCTTCAAATTCCATAACTCCAAGGCAGCAACTTTGATAATCAGACTATCAAAATGAAAGTCTTCATTGGAGGACATGATGTTTGGGAGGTAGTGGAGAAAGGCTACAAAGAGCCAAGAGATGAAGCGACACTTTCTTCAACACAAAAAGATAGTTTAAAAGACTCAAGAAAAAGAGACAAAAAGGCTCTCTTTCTCATCTACCAAGCCTTAGATAATGATGTGTTTAAGAAAATCTCAAGTTCAACCTCTGCTAAAGAAGCTTGGGAGAAACTTCAAATTTTGTATAAGGGAGAAGAAAAAGTTAAAAAGGTCTTCCTTCAAACTCTAAGAGGAGAATTCGATTAGCCACATATGACAGAGAATGAGTCAGTTTCTAACTACTTTTCTAGAGTTTTAATTATTTCTAATTAAATAAAAAGAAATGATGAGAAATTAGAAAATGTTGCGATCATGAAAAATATTCTTCGATCGTTAGATCCAAAGTTCGAGAATATTATTATTATCATTGAAGAAATGAAATATTTGGGAGCCATAATGATAGGACATCTCTTGGATTCCTTACAAGCCCATGAAGAAAAGAAAAAGAAAAAGAAGAAGCCAAATTTTAAGGAGAAGTTTCTTAAGACATAACTCACACAGAAAGAAGAAAGCTAATATAACGATAGAAATCAACATGATTGTGGTAGAGGACAAGGCTGAGTACAAGGATGTAGTATAAGTTGTGGTTGTGGATGAGGTTAGAATTCCAATAATAATCACAATCATCGTAATAGAAATTTCAAAAGAAGAGAAAGCTCTAAAAGAGATCGTGGTAGAGGTCAAATGAACTCCAGACATGAGAATTCGAAAGTTGAATGTTACAATTGTCACAAGTTTAGACATTATACTAGAGAATATAGAGCACTCAATAGCAGAATTAAAGAGAAAGTCAATTGCATTAAAGAGAAGAGAAAAGATAATAGCATTGTGCTACTAGCGTATAACGACAATAATGAAGGTCAAAACAACACATGGTATCTTGACATCCGTACTACCAATCATATGTATGGGCATCGATCAATGTTCGTAGAGCTTGATGAATCAATCAGTAGAAATATTTCATTTGGTGACAATTCAAAAGTAGCAGTAAAAAGAAGAGGTAAAATTTTTATCCGCTTCAAAGTGAGGGACATCAATTCATTTCCAATGTTTATTATGTACCTACCATTAAAACAAACATTTTCAGTTTAGGACAACACTTAGAGAAATTCTATGATTTTCACTTGAAAGATTATAGTCTTTCTATAAGAGATAACAATATGAACTTGATTGCCAAAGTGCCTATATCAAGAAATAGAATGTTCTTGTTGAATATTCAAAATAATGTGGCAAAATATCTCAAAGCATGTTACAAGGATTCATCATGGCTATGGCATTTGAGATTCGAGCATCTCAACTTTGGGGGACTAGAGCTACTATCCAAGAAAAAGAGGGTGAGAGGCTTGCCAAGTGTCAATCATCTTGATCAGCTTTGTGAAGGATGCTTACTCGGAGAGTAATTCAGGAAGAGCTTTCCAAAGAAGTCAAATTCAAGAGCCCAAAAGCCACTAGAACTTATGCATATAGATATATGCAGTCCCATCAAACCAAGTTCTTTCGATAAGAGCAATTATTTCCTGCTCTTTATTGAAGATTTCCCAAGAGAAACTTGGGTTTATTTCTTGAAGCAAAAATCAGAAGTCTTTGAAGCTTTTAAGAAGTTCAAGGTTGTAGTAGAGAAAGAAAGTGGTCTGCAGATCAAAGCCATGAGATCTAACAAAGGAGAAGAATTCACTTAAAAAGAGTTTTAAGAATTCTATGAAGCTTATGAAATTCGACGACCCTAAACCATTCTGAGATCCCCCCAGCAGAATATTGTGGTAGAAAGGAAGAACCAGACCATTCTTAATATGGCTCGAAGTATGCTGAAAAGTAAGAGATTACCCAAAGAGTTCTGAGTAGATGCTATTACATATACGGTCTACTTATCCAATTATAGTCGGAATATGCAATTATAAACTATACTCAATGCTCCCATGCAAGTGTATATGGTCATAAGTAATATAGGTTTAGGATTTAAAGTGTCAAACCCACGAGGATTGATCACTAAGTCTAAGCTAAGTATTAAAATTTGTCAATCATAACTTTATCCAAACACCAAAAATATTGATTCTAGAGAAATAAAATAAAAGAGACTAAATTATGATGCAAATGAATAAAAGATATATGAATAAGAAAAATATCTAGGTTTACTAATTCTCCAACTATTCTCTTGTCATGCCATTTCACAATTTCTCTCTTAAATTAATTAAGCCCACTAGAGTTGTCAACCGAGTTCCTAAACTCCTTTCTAAGATATAAGTAAAAACAACTAGATAAGCTAATATGTTATTTCTAATATAAATTGATAAGATTTTACTACATTAATTTTATAACTATTAAATTATTAATGCATGACTTTAAAATGACAGACTATGTCTAAGAGGAATGCTCATAATAAGGGACAGATGAAGTATGTCCACTTTTGGCAGTATATATGATACAGTAATCTTTTTACAATTTGTTTCTTACTTTTATATATATATTTTTTTGCTTTGTTTTAGATACTTATCTAATTCAATGAATACGGTAATTTTGAGACGAGAGACATATAATCGATTATAGAGAACTACCAACAGAGGTATATGGATCATGTAACTAGCATGTGGCCTTCTGAGGAGGTTGAGTAGAATTATATGAGTAACTTATAAATTATTTGTATTCATTGATTGATTACTAATTTTATTTTTTTAATAAATTTTTCCCAACTATTTTTAACATAAGATGGTTGAGATTCATACGACTCAGTTGCAGTCTCAGGCATCTTCATCTACCTCTGATTCTTCGACACAATTTACACTACCTCATATTGATAAGACATTGATTGCTGGCGATGTGCTTGCTATTAGGAGAGGGTATAAGAGAGGAGTTAGTCCGAAGCTCAAGGAAGTTGCTAGCACTTCTTCTACAACAGCATTTCCACCATAGGATCCTCCTATGCCTGACTCTGAGATGCAAGATATTTTCAGCCAGACACAAAGTTATTTCGCTGCTGTCCACCAGCGTAAAGTGGTTCTCCTAGCACAACATGATGTAGAGAGGTAATACTTTAGTGAATAACTATATTACATTTCTAATGCATTGGCGACATTAGTTCTGGGATTCCATATATCCATTCAATTGTCTGCTGCTCCTAATATTCTTTTGATGACTCCATCACCTATATTGCCTCCTCGATTCTGATCTGAACCTCCTCCTTTGATTTCTGACATTCAGGATGAGATCGACTTGGATAGCTAGCTATATAAATAGTTCAGTTCTTTTTTTTTGTTGAATATTTTTATTAAATTTTTATTTCATGTGTATTTTTGTTATGGAATTATTATAAATTTTATTTTAATTTAAAATTTTTAATTACATTTTATGTTTCAAATATTTTCAATTTATTTTTATTTTAAATTTTTTATAATTTTATTTCCAATTTAATTAGTTTTAAAAAATTAATGTCGTTGCTGTTGGTCGTCACAATAGGTTTTTTAATTTAATTAGTGAAAAAATTAAAATATCTATAGCGACAACAAATGTTATCATTGTAGGTCATCGTTATAAGTTTTTGAATTTAATCAATGACGATTAATGTCATCGGTATAACTATATTTAAATATATATATATATATATATATATTTAAAAAAAATATATCTATAGTGACGACATATGTCGTCGAATAATAGCAAAAAATGATGATGGCGGCCATTGTTACCATATCATCACTATAGTAGACTATTCTGACAACAGAATTTATTATCGCTGTAGAGGAATTATACCGATGGCAAATAAAAGACAATATTGTCATCACGATGGAGCTATAGCGGCTACTTTCTGCTTTATAAGGATGACAATTGTCATCGCTATAGAACCCTTTTTCTGGTAGTGGAAACTAATAGTAAAATTTGTAAGAAACGTTATTACAAAAAGGGTCTTTCATGTTACTTCTAAAACAAAGTGAAGGAGTTATGATATTGCTTAAAAAATGACGTCGCAACCTGATAAAATAGCCTACCATATTGCTTCTATAAAAAACGACGTGATTAACCTAATATGGACCATGCGATCAAGGAAATAAGTCTAACGAAATCTGGTACAAAATGCAGCAGAGAAGAATGGTGCAAGAAGAAAATCAAAATATAAGTTTGAAAACTCCATATGCCTGTTGTTACACTTGACAATTAAATAAGAATATAAAAGAATAAATAGGAAATAATTTTGTTATTCAACCATTTTTAGCATCATACAATTAAGAAACTAGTGAAACCATATATTATTTCTAAGTCCTTTCAATATCTTTTCTATATTCATGAGGGAAATTCACGCATCATTTATGTGATGAGAAATTAGGTAATGAATACAACAAAAGAAACTCAGTAAGGAGGGTATCTCAGGACCAAACTTTTTGTTAATAATAAAGAATCATACGACTCTATGTCATGAGAAAGCAATAACGATAATGTTGTCAAGACGAGGGATGGGATAAATTAATCTTGAAAGAATATTTCAGAGTAAATCATTTATATGGATTTATATATGAGCACCAAAATTTAGTAGGTATTTTTTTATGTGTATTTATAGATAGATAACTTTCTGAAAAAGATTTCGTTAGAATTTCCTTTTTTAGGCAAAACGTAAAGAGGTAGGTTAATATTTGTATATACAATAGCGGGCTGAACTGGAACCATAACGTCTACGAGTTTCTTTTGGTCTCTGTCACGACCGAAAATCTACGGCCATGACTTTTAGTAATTTTATGTTAAAATAGTAGTAAACAGTGATTTTTTAAAATTCCATAAAATTGAGTACTTAGAATTTTTAAATTTAGTCCTCAAAAGTAACCAAATTTCATATTCAAGAAACATTAATTTTAGTATTAATTTTCCAAGAAAATCCTCCATTTAAAGTTTTGGTTAAAATCTAATTAATTAGTTTAGAAAAATTTATAAATTTATAAATTATAAAAAAATGAATCTAATTAAACCTTAAGTCCAATGTTCAAATAATTACGTAAAATCATTTGTATTTCTAAGTACTCAATTTAATAGCAAAATTTATCCTCATACATCTACTTAATAAATACATCATAATTGGCTAAATATATTTGACATAAAAGGAAATGATAGTATAGAATAGGAACCAACCAATAAAGATGTGGAAAACGACACACATATGCCAAACAACCTTGACAAGTCACCAAGATAATTTCTCCAAAATAAATCAACACCTGAAAGTAGGAGTAAATTAGAGGAGATGAGCACATGAATGCTCAGTAGAGAATCTATTTCAAGTTTTTATATGTAAGAAAATATATTCATGTTGAAGGTCCTGTATGGTTAGTATTCCATTCAAAACAGTTCACAAAACTCAAGTGGAAATTATAGTCCAATGGTTCAAACATTCCAAACCATTGTAAAACATCCATCAAAACCAGTACATATCTATTCAAGTCAACATATAACCATGTATGCAACCATGATATTCGAAGTGTCCTAGTGGATCACTCGTAAGTCCGAGCCACCTAAAGAGGTGTCGTAAGTTCGATTACCCTATGTGGTCATTGTAAGTCCGGCGGCCGAATAAGTATGTGAGTGTATGCAAATGCTATATGAATGACAAAATAAGGATATGCACAAGTTCCACAAAATCTCTAAATAACTATGTGGTATTCTTTAATCAAATCACTTTTAGTCCTCAAAATTAAATTCTCAAACCATTTTGGATTTTCTAAAAATTTCAGCATTACAACAGCTATTTTTTTTATCAAAACCCAAAAATCCAATTTTCTACTGAAAATAATCCAAAATAGTATATATGATACGCCAACCAGTGTGACGTGCTTCCTAAGCAGTTTATATCTCAAATCAGGCCAAAAATGGATATAAACACAATTTTTATAAATTATTTCACGAAATTCTATATTTATTAAAAATATGTAAAATTTATAAATTAAATTAATTTTTGAATCAAGTAATCGAATCCCTACCTCAATTGAGTATCAAAATAGCGTTACGGAGCTATGGAGAAAGTTTGGTGTTGTTTGGAGGGTCAGATGTCGTTTTCGAACTTTTTGATCGATAGGTTTGAAATTTTGATTTTTAATCAGAGCTTCAGATCATAAAACAGACTTTACCACTGAATTCACGACACTCAGAAATGTTAGATTAGACATATACCTTATCAGAAACTAGTCCCAGTACGAGACCAACCCGTGGTCCGCAAAACGGTGTAATTTTTGTGCTACAAAATTTTAATTTTTGTTCCACAACAAAACATAGTAGTATTTTATATCAAAATTTATGTCTCAACCTCACTGAGTCCAAATTTGAAGTTAGAACTCAGTTTTGAGCTCCTTAGCTTTAGTTACCACTTTTGGAAATAATTCAAAAAAATGTCCACTTTTTCCAAAGTATTCAGAAAAATATCATTTTTGCTGATTATTCATAGAAATATCATTTTTAAAAAATATTTTAGAAAATATCATTATCACAAAATTATTTAAGAAAGTATCACTACTGAAAATATTTGAAAAAGTGTCAAATTGACTAATTATTTGTTAAATATGTCATTTTTGCAATAATAATTCAGAAAGTAACAGTTTTCTGATCTTAGTCGAAGACCCAAATTTGAATAGTAATAGACCCTAGTACAATACTATTTAGTTTTGCAGAAATATCAATTTTTGTCCCGAATTGGAAAACTATCACATTTTTCAATTTAAGATTTCTCTCAAACCAGATTTCGATTCAATACAATACCATAATGTTTATTCATGATTCAATCTCCTCTATCAACTTATATAACTTTTATGACCATAAAAATAACTTCACAAAAATCATTATAAAAAAAATGACACAAACCAATTACAAAAACGACGCGAGTTATGAAATACTCACCGGCAGCAAACAAGGATGTGAGAAAGGTCTTGAATAGAAGCTCATGATAAGATGAGTCAAAAAAGACCAACGGCAACCGTCTAGGTGGCCAGACGGCGGCACAGTAGCGTCAAACTCTTTCTTAGTCGTTTTCATTTTGTGATCGTTTGGCCTGATTTGACTGCCAATAACTCTGTATTCTGACAATCAACCAAGTAGGAGGAGCTCAGATCTTGAAGGTGGCATGGCAAGGAGTAAGGTGGCGAGACTCATAATAAACATTTCCTTATGGTTATGCATGGAGAGAAAAGAGAAATTGGTAGTTTGGCCATAGCTGAAGGGAGAAAAGAAAAAGAAAAACCAGAGAGAGAAAAGAGTCGGGTGAGGAAGGGAAGGACTGTAGCATTTAAAGATAAAAGCGGGTCCCACCACTTATATAAAATATTAATTTAAAAAAAAAAATTGACTAAAATTTATTAGAGTGTCCGTGAAAAATTTAGATTTTTTTACAGTCTCACTATCATTTTATCGATTTTCAAATTAGCAGTTTCGCTTGTTATTCTCTCAGCTCAGTTTCCTAAAAGTGGTTGGCAATTACATTGTTCTTTTATTAGTAATTTTGGAATTCACCGGGTGTCTTGACAGATGACTAAGATGATCCTATCTTAATTTCTTGCTGAGTACCAACTTAATTAAGATGATCCTATCTTGGTCTTTCAGTAACTTTGCTTCCATTACCTTTAAAAAAAAAAGAACGTACACATATATGTTCATATTCTTCCCGCACTCAATTCGGTAAATACTTTAGCCTGAATGGTAGTTTGTCAAATTCAAAAAACGGAAAACTTGTTACTCCTTCTATGAACTTGGATATTGGAGTCATATTATATAGAAACGGGTATATATATATATATATATATATATATATATATATATATAGATTTAATAATTATGGGACGTTCTTGCTGCTGAGTATTACCGGTAGAGAGCAGTAGACCAAATTGAGGTAAATATTGAAGGGAGTGACACATGTTGTATTAGCCAAAAATTTGTCAAGACAAACAACAATCAAATAGGATCACTATGATTAGGTATACTAACAATATTGTAAATAAACGATTACAATTAAATAATACACTATGAAGGGAGCTCAGACTTCTTGCTATAGCAATTCCACACCAACAGAGACACACATCAAGTTCGACATTTATTCATTTAAATATGCATATTGAAATCCCAAACGATTTAATGTTCAAGGAATAGACTTGTCTTTTGGGAAGTCCGCAATGGTTGGCAATGCGGGCTTAGGCAGCTCATGAGGTAACTTCGGAAACTTAGGAATTCCAAACTTTGGCAACTCATGTGGCAGTTCGGGTAATTTAGGAATTTCAAGTTTAGGCAGCTCATGTTCAGGTACCTTGGGTACTTCAAGCTTTGGTAGTTTAGGAATCTTTGGGGCTTCATGCTCCGGGACTCATGTGGTAGTTCTGGTGATTTTTTTGTTGGAAATAGGAGATTTTTAAGACTAGAAAAATTAGAAAGAAACTAGAGAGAATTTTGGTGGAAGAAAAGAACTTGTATTACTACTTGAATTGTTTCTCTTTTGCTTGATACACAATAAGGGGAGGAACACTCTATTTATACTACTCCATAGATGATTCTAGATACTCCATGTAATCTCTAATTATTTAATTAATTATACAATCTAGCAAGTATAAGAAAACTCTAGAAACTTAGATATTAAATTATAGGCTATTAGACACACAAACATCCCAAAATAAGCCCAACTCATAACACAAGCCCAAATAACTAAATTATAGCCCAATAGATCACAAAGAAGCTTATTTCTAACATTCCCCCCTTAAACTTGATTTGTGATACCTAGTAAATTTCTTAACTTAAAAAAATCTTCATGCTTGAATGGTTTGGTGAAAATATCCGCCACTTGGTCTTGAGTCTTCACGTACTTCAGTTGCACATCCTTTCTTGCAACACATTTCCTTATATAATGGTAGTGGGTATCGATGTGCTTACTTCTATCATGGAAGACGGGATTTTTTTCCAAAGTAATTGCTGATTTATTATCAATATAGGTCTCATGGGTTCATTCTGTGGAATGCATAGTTTCTTCAACAAGTTTCTTAGCCAAATCGCATGACAGACACATGATGTACCTTTGATATATTGAAGGATTCTTTTGACAACTTTCAAGTGAGTGATTATTAGAGATTCCATGTAACGATTGACCAGGCCTACAGCATAGAGAATGTCAGGTCTTGTGCAAGTCAAGTTGTGTAAATATCGAACTAAGCTCTTGTAGAGTGTTGGATCCACTTTTTCTCCTTCATCATGCTTTAATAGCTTGACTCTACACTCGATTGGTGTATTGATAGCCTTGCAATCATTTACCTTGAACTTCTTAATGATCTCTTTAGCTTAGCCTTCTTGTGAAATGAAAATTCTATCTTCTTCTTGCTTCACTTCTATGCCAAGATAGTAACACATGAGTTTGATGTCAGTCATCTCGAACTCCTTTGTCATTGCTTTCTTAAACTCTTTGAATACGGATGGATTACTCCCTGTGAAGATCAGATCATCGATATAGAGGCACATGATCAAGATATCTCCATCTTTTACTTTGATGTACAACGCATGCTTATAAGGATATTTAATGAAGTTATTATCTTGGAAGTACTTGTCGATGCAGTTATTCCATACTCTTGGTTCTTGCTTTAACCTATAAAGGGCTTTCTTCAACTTTAGGATCTTATCTTCTTGTCCCTTAGTCTCAAACTCAGATGGTTGCTCTATATAGACTTTCTCTTCAAGGATTCCATTTAAAAAAGTAGACTTGACATCCATTTGATGAATTTTCCATTTATTTTGAGCGGCCAATGAGATGATCAATCGTACCGTTTCTAGACAGGCGATAGGAGCAAATACCTCATCGTAGTCTATGTCACGTCTTTGACTGTATAATTTCACGACCAATCTTGCCTTATATCTCTCCACTTCTCCTTTAGCATTCTTTTTAGCCTTGTAAACCCATTTCACGCCGATTGCTTTGTGTTCTTTTAGAAGTGTAGCAAGCTCCCATGTATCATTCTTTGTGATCACCTTTATTTCTTCATCCATCGCATCTCACCACTCTTTACTATGTAGCTTCATCAAAGTTTAATGGTACACAATCAGCAAGGAGGCAAAAGAGAGTGAAGTCATTTTGATTCTCAGTTACTTTAAATATCTCTTATAAGCTCCTTAATTTTAGTATCCTTTCACTTGAACTGCTACTTGAAGACGATCCTAGTATTGTTTTTTAATGAGTGCTTACAATTGGTGAAGTAGGTAGAGTAACATGCTCTTGCAGTTCTTCTCTTACTTATTCTATTCTTCGTTGCTTGCTTTCTTCTTCAATGTATGGTAGGAAGTCATAATTTTGCTCTTGTGTGTGCCATTCCCAGGTGTTTTCTTCGTCAAACTCCACATTGCGACTAATAATAGTCTTACCATTGCTTGGATTATAGAGCTTGTAGCCTTTTGAATTAGAGTCGTAGTCGATAAAGACAAGTTTTTCACTTTTATCGTCGAGCTTGGTTCTCTTTTTATCAGGCACGTGAGCATAAGCCATGCTTCCAAACACGTTTTGGTAAGAGATTCTAGGCTTTCTTCTGCTCCAAGCTTCTAGTGGTGTCTTTCCCTATATGTTTCTTGTTGGAGAGCAATTTGACAGGTAAACTGCACAAGCTATAGGTTTAACCCAAAACTCCTTCGGCATTCCTTTGCTCTTGAGCATGCTTCTTGCTGTGTCTAAGATTGTTCTATTCTTCCTTTCTATGACACTATTCTATTGGGGAGATCTTGGTACTATTAAAGGATGACAGATACCGTTGTCTTCACAATACTTCTGAAACTCGTGGAATGTGAATTCTCCTCCTCTATCAGATCTCATTGCCTTGATACTTCGACCACTTTCCTTTTCAATAAGTGCCTTGAACTTCTTGAATTTTTGGAACACTTCTGATTTCTCTTTCAAGAAATAAACCCAGGTCTTTCTTGAAAAATCATCGATAAAGAGGAGAAAGTACTTACTCTTACCGAGAGATCTTGGTCTTATTGGATCATACACATCGGTATGTATGAGCTCAAGAAGTTTATGGGCTCGGGAACTCGATTCTCTTAGAAAGCTTCTTCTGAATTTCTTTCCTAATAAATATCCTTCGCATAATTGGTCTAGTTATTGATAAAGGGTAGACCTCAAACCATCTCCTTCTTTGCTAGTAATTCTAGGCTGCTAAAATTGAGATGTCCAAACCTTAGGTGCCAAAGCCATGATAAATCTTTGTAGCAAGCTTTTAGACATTTTGCTATGTCATTTTGAATGTGTAATAGGAACATTCTATTTCTTGTCATTGGCACTTTGGTGATTAACTTATTTCTATTGTTTCTTAAAGAAAGACTATTTTCTTTCATGCGAATATCATAGTCTTTCTCTAAGAGTTGGCCAAGACTCAAGATATTACTCTTCATGTTAGGCACATAGTAAACGTTTGGAATAAACTGATATTCTCTATTTCTCAAGTGTATGAGAATTTTACCTTTGCCCTTTACTGCTGCCTTGGAATCATCTCCAAATGAAACATTCCCAGTCACTGACTCTTCAAGCTCTACGAATATATCTCTTCTTCTACACATATAATTGCTTGTTCCACTGTCAAGATACCATATATTTTCTTAGTACCCATTGGTCTCCTTGCACGCTAACAACAAAATATCTTCCTCTTGTCTTTTATCTTCAGCATAGTTGGCTCTTTCTTGCATCTTCTTTGGAGTTCTACATTCGGAAGCATAATGACCATATCTCTGACAGTTGTGACACTTGATTTGAGACTTGTCATGCCAACGTCGTGGGTTACCTCTATCACGACCTCTTGTCAAACTTTCTCATCTCTCTTCATTTTCATAATTATTGTTGAAGCATCCTCTTCTTCCTCATTCACGTTCACGACCTCTTCTATGGCCATGACTTATTTCATGTCCTCTTCCATTGTTGGAATCTTCTTCTTTCTCTTGGACTTGAGCCTTAAGGAGCTGCTCATTGAAATTTTGCATCTTCTTTTTCTTTTCTTCGTGGGCTTACAAGAAAACCAAGAGTTATTCTATTGTTATGGCTCTTAAGTCTCTGGTTTCTTCAATGACAGTAACAATATTCTCGCATTTTGGATCTAACGATCGAAGAATCTTTTCCATGATTGTAACATTTACTAGTTTCTCACCATTTCTCTTCATTTGATTATAAATGATTAGAATTCTAGAAAAATAGTCAGAGACTGACTTAGTCTCTGTCACGTGTAGCAAATCAAAAACTCCTCTTAGAGTTTGAAGGCGAACTTTTTTAACTTTTTCTTCTCCTTTGTATGAGATTTGAAGTTTTTCCCATGCTTCCTTGGTGGAGGTTGCACTTGAGATTTTCTCAAACCTATTGTCATCTAAAGCTTGGTAAATGATGAAGAGAGCTTTTTTGTCTATCTTTCTTCAATCTTTTAAACCATCCTTCTGTGTTGAAGATAGTATTACCTCATCTCTTGGCTCTTTGTAGCCTTTCTCTACTACTTCCCAAACATCATGTGCTCCAAGGAAGACTTTCATTTTGATAGTCCAATTATCAAAGTTGCTGCCTTGAAGTGGTGGAACTTGAAGAGATGCTAAACTGCCAGTAGCCATAACTCTTAACAGAGTGAGTTTTTGAAAATTTTGACTACACGGATAGATTCAGAATGTCGTAAAATCTTACGATTGACTTGTATATCGACTTGGTCAAATTCAATGGTCAAAGTCAACACTCAGTCAACGATCAACGCCAGTTAACAAGTTGGTCAAAGGCGTGATCAACGGCTCTAACGGCTTAGTTAACGACACGGTCAAATGGTTCTAATAGCTTAGTCAACGGCTTTAACGGCTCGGTCAAATGGCTTTGACTCGGCTCAACTCAGTGAGTTGACTTAGTTTATGGTAGCAAACTTCCAATGACTTGTTCAGACTCGTTCGGACTCCGATTGAGTTGATTCTTATGATAGCGTGTTCGTCTTGTCGAGCTCTTCAATTTGAAATGTAATAGTAGTATGTTTGGAAAAAATGGCTAATACTCTCAATCTCAAGATTTATTTTCTAACGTAGAAGATCAGTCAAAGCTGCAACCATAAAGCATGCTTAGAATTTCAAGAGAACTTACAACTTTGCTCTGACACCACTTTGTTAGAAATAGGAGATTTTTAAGGCTAGAAAGAGACTAGAGAGAATTTTGGTAGAAGAGAAGAACTTATATTACTACTTGAATTATTTCTCTTTTGCTTGATACAAAATGGGGGGAGGAGCACTCTATTTATACTACTCTATGGATGATTCTAGATACTCTATGTAATCTCCAACAACTTAATTAATTATATAATCTAGCAAATACAAGAATACTCTAGAAATTTGGATATTAAACTATGGGCTATTAGACACACATACACACTAAAACAAGTCCAACTCACAATACAAGCCCAAATAACTAAACTATGGCCCAATGGATCACAAAGAAGTTTATTTCTAACATTTTTAACTTCAGGCTCATGGACACCATGAGATAGTTCATGCAACTTATAAGGGACTTTGGCTTTGGAAATTCGGGAACCTTCAGGTTTTCAAGCTTTGGGATTTCATAAGGCAGTTCTGGAAACTTAGGAACTTTGAATTTCGGCACTTCATGCTTTTGTAGCTCAGGCAACTTAGGGACCTCATGTTTTGACAATTCAGGAAACTTAGGGAGTTCACACTTAGGAAGCTCATGAGGTAGTTCAGGTACTTTAGGGCTTCAGACTTAGGGACATCACGAGAATATTCATGCAACTTAGGGACTTTGTGCTTTGGTAGTTTAGGAATTTTAGCTACTTCGGGCTACAGTAGCTCATGAACTTTAGGTTTTAGTGGTTCAGGAACCTTACAAACTTCATGTTCAGGGAGCTCATGAGGTAGCTCGGGCAACTTAGGGATTTCAGGCTTAGGAAGCTCGGGTTCCATTGGTAAGTATGGACTACACTCTAGCAAGTAGCGTGCCTCTATAACCATTGTGTTCGCGGTGATAGTGAGAACTAGGACTGGCAACAGAATGCATTGAATGCGTTGATATGCCATGTTAATACGGATTGGATTGAAAGTGGGTGATGAAGAAAATGAGAAACTGATGATTTAGGGTTTGTTTTGATGAGAAGAGTACTTGGTTTATGGATTGAAATCTGATTCCTAATGCGGGCTTTTATAGGTTATAAGCGAAGTAAAGAATAGGAAAGCTTTAAAAGGTAGGAGTTGGTGGAGAAGTAAGAGTGTTGTTGATCGACTTCTATCTTGCATCAATGAAAACTTTTTGGAACTGACAGCTTGGAGCTTTTCCAAATTGTTAAATTAGCATGTACGGATATTATTTCCATCAATTGATCATTATCTTATTCTATGTATTAATTTGCGATTTTGCGTGGAAAATGATTAGATTTTAATCGAGATATTCAATTGAATTTTACGCAATATCCCCAGGATTTATTTATTGCTCAAGTCGTTGAATATATATGAGAACATATCATTCTTGTTTCTAACTTTTTGTACAAATTGCGTCCATGTTTCCTAGAGTACTTTCTACTTATTCAATCTTTGCCAGCAAGTTTAACTTTAATTAAAATTAAAACAAATATGTCGTAAGTAGGAGGAAAAATTGATGTAGTTACAAGCACAAATTAAGAATTAGAGATTTAAACACTTTACGAACCACTGCTGGCTTGTCCAAGAAAATCGAAATTTGGGCTAAAGGGTTTGAGAAATTATATTGACAGCTTGATTTATGTAAACTGTTGTACTCCATCTTTAAAATACAACGACACTTAAACTTGTAAAGAGACTAATAACTAGGTAAAATTCACGCCCTTTGGCTATGTTATTTTTCATTAAAAGAAATTTTTATAATTTATAGCTATTTTAATAGAATTAGTCTATTATTAAATGAAAACGTAATACATAAAAGTAATGGAATTTTTTTTTGGGAAATTTGAATAATGGAGTAGGTTTATGTAATTTCTTTTAGCTTTAAAGAGTGTTAGTACTGTAATTATCTGAGGCTCAATGCTTAGTGTTGTTTTTCCTAGATACACGGATTGTATAGTGTGATGATATAAAGAACACATTTTCCAACGTCAAATTTACAAAAATAAGTTGGTAAAGGAAAATTGCTTTAAGTAACACTTTTATAAGCCATGTAATTACCCCTTTCTATCTGCTTTCTAACAGAAGATTAATCAACCTTATGAAGGAATGTTTCAGCCTCAAGTAAGATTACGTATCCTATTTCCTACACTAAACAGAACGTGTTTTTCAAAAGAAGATCAGCAAAATTATTTTACTGCCCATCAGAGTTGTTGACTTAATTTATAGACTTGTAGTAGTAAACAAAATGGACAAACTCTCCTTATCTATTAAAGCATGCGATTTGGGATATATTACTCATCACCTTAGCTACTTTATTAAATAATAAATCAACAAATGCCTTATTAGTGAATCACTCATCTGATGGATTACTATATACTAAATATCTTTTAACGGAAAAATCTCCTTGTCTTAGTACTTGTGTAAACATGATGCAATTAGAACTGTATTTTGATGAAAATTTTACCAAATCGAAGTATATTAAACACCACATATAAAAATCAACTACTGTCTATGACAAAAGACACCAACATATCATGCGATTAGATGCACCGTTGTCTATAGAGTAAGCTCAACAATAAAGTTGTTAAGACAATGATTGCCTTATGCTTCACAAAATAAACTTACCCTTTACGAGCTTACACATTTAAAGTTGGTATGCTTCTTCTTAAGCCTAAAATGTACAAGTAATCTTAAAAATTTCCATAGTCTAGAATTTATTTTATTTTTAGAATTAATTCATAGTCCATATAATGTCAATTTGGTTTCACTAATAAAAAAATGTTGAGGACTGTTGATACATTACTAACAACGCCAAAAAATACAAGCTTCTTTTATTTCTTTCATAAATATTATGAATTTTTTAGGAACGGTGAGTTCCAAAATAACCTTTCAGTACTAGACTCTAGTTGAAAAATTTTGATAAATTTGAAAAAGTTAAAAATAAAGGAAGTGGCCGACGATGATCGATCAGGGTCGAGATTATTCGACTACGGTCAAATGGTTATTTGATCCTAGTCGAATGCCGGTCAAAAATTTTTGACAGCAGGCTCAACGTAAGTCAAACGATAATTATTCGACCCCAATCAAAAAATTTTGAATGGCTGGAAATTTTCTAACCGTTGGAAAAAAATCGATCGGAACAACAGGGAGAGTTGGTAGAATAAGTTTGATGGTTGTCGTAATATCTTAATCCTAATCAGGGAGAGGTACCACCGAAGTCAGAATCGGGACTAGCGATAGCAGCATAAATAGTATGGAATTTGTTATAAAAGAATGTATTTTAGGCATTGTTAGCCAATAGAGTTTCCAAGTAATTTTTACATGTGTGATGTAACAATAAGGTTTAATTTTGGAAACATTTATATGTGAGTTCTTCTATTTATCGTGAGGGTTTAGTAAACACCCTAGGTATAAGTTCTCCATTACTTAATATTATATTGTTTATTACAAATATAATCATAGAAAATAATTGTACACCATTTTTTTTCAAAAAAAAACTATCTATAAAGAGAAATAAAGAAGGCGAAAATTGCAAGAAAGTATGTAGATAAATTTAGATAAATTCACGTCTACTATTAAAAACAAAAGAAAGAGAAAAGAGTTGTATATATTGTATATAATTCCTGATAATAACCATTTATTATTATGAATTATCTAGTTACCTGATATAGAATATTCTTTATTTATGTATATATCTATTTACTTGTATTTATTTATTTTTGTATTTTATATTTTGAGTAATTGAATTATCTCTTAGAATATTCTAGAGTGTCTTCTTCTCTAATGTGTATAAATACCCATACAATCAATAAGAATAGCGAGCCAAATTATTATTTCTCTAACTCCATTTCTACGTGGTATTAGAGCAGTAAAATCCTGGGCTTCTCTCTTCTCCTCCCCAATTTAATTTTTCATCCGCTCTTTTTTTGAAAAGAAAAAAAGGTCGCGGAATTGGTTGACTACTTCTTACATCCAATCAACCAAAAACTCCAAAAGCTGCCTAGAGGTCAATTCCCTTCTTTCATCACCTTGTTCTATCGAATAAAACTGGCTCCTACCTAATTGGATCATTCTTTTCATCCTCTTTTCTATTTTTTTATTTTTTAATTTATTGGTAACACGTCCTAGAGTCCAAATTACTCTTCTTTTACTTTTCAATTTATAGGTTAACACTTCAGACTCCAAATTACTCTACTTTTACTTTTCAATTCATGCGTTAACACCCTATAATCCAAAACTAATTTTCTTTTTCTTGTCTATTCATTAGTTAATATCCTAGAATCAAAAACCAATTTTTTTTTCTTGTCTATCACTCATATTTCTCTCCTTCCTCAAATCCCTGATCTCTTTAGCCTTTCGTGTTTTAATTTTTTGTTTTGTTGTTGAAAAAAACAAAAGCAAGGTTACATTTGTTTGTTTAGGCTTTTAGGTTTTAGGGGAAAAAAAAAAAGAAAGGAGTCCTAGTTTTCTACTTTTTGAGGTTTAGGTAGTCAACTCACCTATATTTTTTTATTATTATATTTTATTTTTTGAGTAATTGAATTATCTCTTAAAATATTCTAGAGGATTATCGTCTTCTGTACCTTGTACAAATACCTATACAACCAATAATATAACTTGTATAAATACTTATACAATCAATAAAAATAGTGAGCCAAATCATTATTTCTCTCCCTTAATTTCTATACCATAGCATCTTGCATTATTTATTTCAAAACTATCAAAGTTTTCAATGATTTTAATTTTTGAAAACATTACCGACTCAACTTTGGTTTTTGAATCTTTGTGCAAAACATCTCTTATTTCAAGAAATTACAACCACCTCAAAATAAAATTACATTCATAACATTTGAATTTAGATTTTGTTTCCAATTTTCTAAACACAACATATTAAAATCAATAATATTTAATTGTCTATAGACTACAAACATCGAAAAACATAGCTTAAGAGAAACTAAACCTCAAAATATAGTTGTGACACAACATGTTATACAATGATCATCTTTCTGATCATATTTGTATACTTACAAAACTAGTAATATTTTATCTTATTTGATCATTTTTTTTGGTTTCATGTTTTAGTTTCTTCTTTATTTAGTTAAGAAAAAAGGGAAACTGTAAATTATTCAAACCTAAGAGCTAAGATTTTGTAACAAATTTTGTTATTGTAAGGGAAATAAATCAATAGAAATTAAATCAACCCCACTGTTTTTTAGCAAACAAATCAACCCACTATTAGGCATAGTCTAACGAGCGAGTAGTGGGAGACATAATTCCTTTTATGAGGGATGGAAGATAAAAGCTGAAAACTAGCATCTTTAATGAGAGACTTACGGTCAAAATTAATAATAATATTTGAAAGGAAAATTTATTGGCAACTAGCATATTTGATGTTGAGTTTTTTAGTACTTGCATAATATATATTTTTAAATCATAAATTGGCTAATTTCTAATCATAAAATTCTGATCATATATATTCTTAGTGATTGAATATTTATTTTAGAAATAATTAATGAATTTTTTGCACTTAAAATACTTTAATAAAATGGTGTGGTAGAGAGAAAAAATAGGGCTTTGTAAGAAATAGCTCGTATTATGCTAAAAAAGAAACTATACAGGAG
Organism: Parasponia andersonii; assembly: GCA_002914805.1. Classification (NCBI taxonomy): domain Eukaryota; kingdom Viridiplantae; phylum Streptophyta; class Magnoliopsida; order Rosales; family Cannabaceae; genus Trema; species Trema andersonii. The sequence continues at coordinate 134,992 of JXTB01000708.1, forward strand.
GCTGTGGGATGAGACAATAAACAGGATGGGTTACACCATTAATTGTGTTATTTGCATCTAGGTGAGTAAAAATCTTATGAGATTTGGCTTGGTAAGAAACTTAACCTGATTAGATATTTTTGGGAGTACATGTTACATCCTAAATGATCAAAAGTACTTGAGTAAGTTTGATGGTAAAAGAAAAGTTGGTATTTTTCTTAGTTACTCAAATAATAGTAGAACTTATTGTGTTTACAACGTGAGAACACAATCTATTATTGAATCTGCAAATATTGTCATCGATGATTTAATAATTTTGTAGATTATTCGAAGGAAGAAGAAATTCACATCTTTACTGATTAAGCTGTTACAGATCTAATCTTTATGTAACAACACATGCGGACATTATTGCCAAACCAAATAGAGGTATTACAATATTTATTTACGCTCAAATTGTACTTCAATAGTTATAGTAAGTTTGAGGTGTCGATCCCACATGGAGCCAAAAAAACAAGCTTTGACCAAAATTATAAAGAAAAGAATATGTAAAAATAAACACAAAAGGAATGAAATTGTAGAGGAAATGATAATGAGAAAATGACAAGACATGCAAGGATCACAATAATACTTCACTAGTTAAATTCTGTTTCGATTTATGCTATAACTCAATTATACAATTCAGCTCTCAATCATGCAACCGAAAAATAATATAATAAAACTCTTTTTGACTACACATGTATTTATTTTGTAAAACTCAATTAATTAAGTATGCAAATTCTATCTTAAAGATTAACTAAAATCAACGATATATCCAGGAGATAATAACTCAATAAAAGATGAACCCTTAGTCTAGAATTTTACCATAAATAATTATATTTAACATTGATTACCACATAAGAAAAACTTGACTGAACTTATATGAGAATATAAATAAAATCACGGGGATATTATAAATGAAAAATAAGAGTCTTTATAAAACAAAATTGTAAACTTTAAAATCACACTTACATAAATCCAAAGCAAAAATATATACTACTTACACAACATTGCTCTCCCCACAGTCTTGCCTAGAAAAACTACTCAAAATAGCAATTCATTATCTAAAAAATCTAGAAAGAAATTGAAAGAATAGGGAAAGAGAGGGAGAGGCCCGTGGTCGTCCTCTGTGGTCTCCGGAGAAGGAAAATGAGACTCGATTTATAGAGTGTGAAACATTACATATGGCCTCTTCCAAATTACAAATTGGATTAAAGAACAAATATTCGTCCATGAAATTACACTGGCCAATCTTTTTCCTTTTCTTTTCTTTATTGATTGTTCCATCTTTCCTCCATGATGTCTCCTGGCGCAAAGCAATGTTTTGCTTGTCACTTCTTCATTGATTTAATTGTCCTCTTCTGCGCTCATCATCACGTGCACACATTACATTAATGTATTAATGTTTATTTCTTTCCTTTATTCATTTCTCCATCATCTACGCATCCTCACTTGCACACACATCAAATGCATGATTCCATCACTTTGTTAATGCTCCACACGTAAATTAGTTCTTCTCATATACTAATATATGCATTACACTTTGCTTTTATCAAGGCTCCTCACATATACACGTGGAGAAAGCTGATCATAAAGCATGGGCTTTGCTTATTCCATTGAGTCTAAGCTGCGAAAATAGCCATTTATGAGTTATCTTCGTAAAAACTGTCACTTTTAGAGAAAAGAATTAAAATAATGCATTGAGTAATATTCTAATAAAAATATCAATTTCAGTTTTAATATTTCCACAAATACGTTATTGTAATTATTCTTAAAATGTCATTTTTGTATCCTAATTACAACTTCCAACCAGCTTATTGCTAGTCCTTAGCAATTCAAGCGTAAACAAGAAACAAAACATGGTAAACAAATCGAAAGAAAAAATTAACAAAGTTATCTAGACATTTCAAATAAGAAGTCAGTAAAAGATCATATATGCTATCAAAATCATGTCAATCATTACTCTCAAACTCGTGCGTGTGCACTAAGCCACCCTTCGTACCATAAACTATAATACAGATAGCTTTGAAGATCGAGGAGATGAATACCTTGGTAATGAATTCAAGGATTACTTGCTAGAGAATGACATCCTATCCTAACTTACAATATCTGGAATACTACAATAGAATGGTGTTGCAAAAAATAGAAACCAAACATTGCATGATATTGTTAGATCATTGATGAGCTATTCTTCCCTGTCACTCTTATTTTAGGGTTATGCATTACAAACTGCTGCTTACATTTTGAATATAATACCTTCTAAGTCTATCCAAAAGACACCTTTAGTTTAAGTCATATTTGCATATGAGGGTGTCTAGCACATGTACTAAAAGAAAAGACTAGGAAGCTAGAACTATGCACAGAAGTTTGTTTGTTTGTAGGTTATCCAAAAGGCACAAAAGAAAGTTTGTTTTATAGTCCTCAAGAGAAAATAGTATTTATATTGACAAATGCCATTTTTCTAAAAGATAACTATACAATAGATTTCAAAACTCGAAGTAACATTGTATTAGAGGAATTACTTTCTGATCAGATTATACCAGAACTAAAAATAGTTGTTGAATAACAAAATTATGAAATCACTATTCTAGATCACAATACCTTAGCAAGTCGACATAGTAGTAGAGTTATTAGACCACCTACTCGCTATAAGAAAATTGGAGAAATACATGTTGTTTCTGATAGTAACTAAGATGACCCATTGACATACAAGCATGCAATGGAAGATTTTGATAAGGAAAAATGGCAACAGGCTAAGAACCAAGAAATGGAATCCATATATTCTAATTTTGTCTGGGAACTTGTAGATCCATCTGAAGATATCAGACCCATTGGATGTAAATAGATTTATAAAAGAAAAAAAGATGTAGATGAAAAAAATTAAAACGTGCAAGGATAGGTTAGTGGCAAAGGATTATACCCAAAAAGTTCGAGTTGATTATGAAGAGACTTTCTCACTAGTAGTCATGCTTAATCACAATGAAGGTACTTTATATAATTCGTATAGGATTGGAACAGATATGATTTGAATCTCACATAAATTTCGCTAATTGTTGAGAGTTCAAATAATATCCCTAGATGATCATATGTAGATCAATCTTAAACCTGAGTAATTATAGACTCCTATTTACAATATTATGTTCTTTAACATACTTGTTAACGTTTATTTTTTAAATAGATTGAATACTTAGATCTTAGAAGTATGATGAGATGAGTAGCTAGGAATCTAACTGACAGATATGGAATCCATTCATTTCATTAGGAAACTAGAAAAATGATTCCTTTGTGTATTGATTCAGGACTTGAACAGTTTGAGTATTCAATTTATAATAGATTGATAAATTAATTGTTAATTAGAGAATCAATGGTACACAAGGATAAAGATATAATTGAAGATATAAATGGAATATAACTTAGCTCAATTATGAATTGTATATGGAGGATTGAAATACATATAGTAATTATATTGATGGGCTACTTGTTGTTTTCTGAGTAAATTAATTCTGTAACTTTAATAGTGTAATTCCAGATTTTTAGTTGAATAATATTGGAATTAATAAATTAGACAAATTAATTAGAGAGTTTAATTAATTATTATAATTTATTGGAGCTTGAATTATAGGTCCATATATTCCTAATTCCACCTCTTAAAAATATTGTACTAGATATTACGTTATTTCTGTTACGGCATACTTTGTTTGGATATATTATTTTTCTACAACAATCAATAATTGTTATTAATTAATTAATTTTGAATTAATTAATCTAAATTTATGGGGAAATAAGTTTCTCCATTTGTTTAAATTTTGAATTTAAAAATATTTAATTATCAGATAATTAGATAAATAAAAATGGAGAAACTGGCTGAAAATAAAAGAGTTATCTGCTAGTTTATATATAAATATATTAAATAATTAGATTATATACTAAATAATTAGATTAATTAATTTAGATATATATATTATAACGTTTTTTTTAAAAAGTAATGTTTTTGTTTAAAAGTTATACATATATTAATTAATTTATTGAATAGTTTAATAAATACATATATATATATATATATATATATAATATGAAATCCTAGCTGAATACATACTACGTATTATTTTCTACAGAGCTTCCATAAATTAGAGAGAAAAAGAAGAGAGTCTTTCTATTCTCTGTAGAATAAACTCTTGCAATCTCGTGTGTTGAGAATATTACAAGGGCCTAAAGTGTGAGTTTCAAGAAATTATACACAACGCCTATACGTTAATCTAGTTGTGCTTGACGCTTGGATTGGAAGATTGTGGCTTAGAAGATAGAAAAACTAAGATCTGCTGATAGGCTGCAAGAGGTATCAGATTTATTCTCTTTATCTGTTCCTATTTCATATGAATTAATACTATGCACTCATATAGTCAATTGTTTTGAGAAAATTTTTGAAAGTTCCTAGACCAATCTTCTACTGGGAAAATTATTTTTAATTCCAACATTCACGTACTTTGTTGGACTAACTCTCACACTTGCTTGTCATGGGGAACTGATGTTTTTATTTTCTCTTGGATAGGGTGCTCTTTTTGACACTTTGTTGGTTGTTTGTACTTGATATAGCCATATAATTGAATTTTAATTTAATCCCATGAGGAATTTAATTAATTTATTTTTTTTAAAAAAAGGTAAAATTGGAAATTAAAGACAGGAAACGTGTTCTTTATGTCATAGTCATGAATTTGGATATTTGATGCATACCATACAGAAATGGGTAAAATATAATTATTATGGGGTATTCTTTTTGTGGAGAATTACGACCGGGAGAGACTAACCCAAATTCTAGTATGCTACAAATGTAAATAAATAGGAAATAAACAGCAATCAAATATGACCACTATATGGATAGGTATACTAGCAATGTAAACAAACGTGTACAATTAAATAATCCACTATGAAGGGAACCCAGACGTGTGAACATCGAGTCTGGTATTTATTCATATAAATAAGCATACTGAAATCACCAGACGATTTAATATTCAAAGAATAGACTCGTCCTTAGGGAAGTCTTCAATGGTTGGCAGTGTGGGCTTAGGCAACTCATGAGGTAACTCAGGAAACTTTGTAATTTCGAACTCCGACAACTCATTTGGCAGCTCTGGTAATTTAGGAACTTCAAGTTTAGGCAGCTCCTGTGGCAGCTTAGGTACCTTAGGGACTTCAAACTTTGGCAATCTGGGAATCTTTGGGGCTTCATGCTCATGGAGCTCATGAGGTAGTTCAGGTGATTTTGGGACTTCAGGCATCTAAACATCAGGAGATAGTTCATGCAACTTATAAGGCACTTCGGGCTTTGAGATTTCATGAGGCAGCTCAGGCAACTTAGGGACTTCAAATTTTGGCACTTCATGCATTGGTAGCTCAGGCAAATTAGAGAACTCAGGTTTTGGCAATTCAGGAACCTTAGAGAATTCATGCTTAAGAAGCTCGTGAGGTAGTTCAGGAACTTTAGGGGCTTCAGGCTTAGGGACATCACGAGAATATTCACGCAACTTAGGGACTTCGTGAAATTAAAATTCAAGGGTATTTTTTAAAAAAATTTTAAAAGTAAAAATACTATTGCCAAATAAAAATATATCAATGAAAGTATTTTTTAGGAATTAAAAAAAATTTACTGACGTGTTTTTGCGTCGGCAAAAATTTTAGTTACCTAAACAAATTATTTAATTATTTATTAATTAATAATTAATTTCTTTAATTTTTATTATATTGAAATTAAAATGAGATAAATAAATAACACAAATTTTATATATAAAAACTGTCACGACCCAAACCCCAGGGTAGTGGCAGAAGGGGAAATTTAAATTTTTTTTTTTTTCACTCCAACCAGTGGACCTATTCCACAGTTCATAGTCACCAATAAACACAGACCGAAAAAATTTAAGAAAATCAAATTCTCAGATATTTACATGAGCATCATTATTCATACCTCCATATCACACTAGAATGGCATATATAATTACAGACATTCTCAAATTAACATACTTAATAAGAATGCTAGTAATATCCAAATATTTTACAAGACTTAAACTCGAGTCTTGTATTCACACTCCTAGTATTACCAAGTCTTAAACTACAATTAAAAGATAACTTCTTATTCTGCTTATTGTCCGTCAATGTCACACTAGACTCCGCCTGTGAAAAAAATAGGGAGGGTGAGCATAAATTGCCTAGTAGGTTACCCAATTTCCCTTTTTGGGAAAATCTTTTATAAATCTCAGAATAGCTGCATGGTTAGTACTACCAGAAAAATATTTCTATAAATATTAAGGATTTAAACCATTTATAGAAAACCATACTAAAATCAAACCAAATATCCAGGTCAAACATATAAAAGTCTCAATTTAAATAAGTATAATGCACATCACATAAATCAACACATCACATGAGTCTTCATCCTCTCATCACAACTAGAGCAACTTATACTACATGTATTGAGTACTCTCGGCCTGATATCTATCTCTGAAAAACCGGAGGGACACCCATGTGTCAAATCCTACCGAACCGGAGGGGCACCGAATGCCTACGCCTACAGAATGGAGATAGTCAGAAAACAAACCCCGCGCGGGTTTACGGGCTCTCACCGAAGGCGGGTGTACTAGTCCGCCTACTACAATACCGTGATGCCTAAGACGACTCTCATGCCTGATCGTATGAAATGTGCAATATATATAAAGTCTCAAACAACCATGCAGTGTTTTGACATCCTAGACATGCTCTGATTTCTAGTTAAAATCCATTTTGTACTTTAAAAACCCAAAATACATTTTCCATGCCTTTACCAAATTCCAAGTATAAAAACTTGTACAAAACCATATTTAAAAAAATCTAGAGCAGTCTACAATGTTTCACAAATTCATAGTTCATCAAAATAACTATTCAAATAATACAATTTAATAAAATAACGAAATTTTATTTTTCAAGATAAATTCCAATTTAAATGAAAATAATAGAAATCAAGGAAATTGAATCCCCTACCTTGAAATAGTGATTATGTTGAGCTAACGGTGCTAGAAATATCCTCAATTGATCACC
>JXTB01000708.1:149762-160431 GCA_002914805.1 Parasponia andersonii
TAATTTTTTATTTAATTAATCCAAAAATACAAAATTACCAAAATACCCTTGAAGTAAAATTACTTAATTACCCTTACAAAATTTAGGATTTTACAAAAACTGTATCTAAAATTACAACAAAAAAAAAAAAAAAACATCTACATATGTTGAGGCGAAGGCAGCAGCAAACTCGGTATTTGTTGTTCTAACTTGTATTCTTTTTTTAAAACCTAATTTTTAACAGAATAATAAAGTAATTTAAACTTAAGGGCATTTTGATAAATTATAATTTTATAATTAAAAACAAATTAATAATATTTTAATTAAGTGGTGGGATCTATTTTTGAATTTTTAATACATTTTCTTCCCTTAATTTCTTCTTGCCGGACAATCTCTCTCTCTCTTTCTTTTCCTTTTCCCTTTTTTTTTTCCTTCTTCTTTCTCCTTTCTTCTTCTTCTTCCTTGGAGATCTATCAGAAATGAGACAAGGTCATCCATGAATGTGTTTAAGTTCTCTTTTAACTTCTTTGACTCCTCTTTTCATTTAAATAAATAGCTAATAGAGTTTACATTTTAAGAAAAAGTGAAATTGAACCTTATCATCTTGGAATTGGATTGTGTAGTGCATATCCATAAAAAAAATCAGATTCTGTCTCATCAAAATATCTTCGATACTGACCCTTATACAACCAACTCCACAGTTACCTCTTTTGATGCATCATGCATGCTCATATCTTCCAACTACTTAATCAATTACATCCAGACAAGTAGTCTTCCTAAAATGTCGAGCTTGTTGTTAAGGCCAAAAATCATTCTTTAACACGTAACACATGTATAGTAGTAACTTAATCTAGTCATAGGTAGAGTAAGAAAAAGTCTCAAATATAAAAGGCGCGACAAAATTAGTGAACAGTCATTGGACAGAAAATAAACTACTCTAAAGAAGGAAGAGCAAGAAAAAATAACTATCAATAACGTCAGCATTTAAACAACAATATTCAAGAAATATCAAATACGAAGTCAAAGAATACATAATCAATTTACAATCCTATTTCTATTATTCCATATGGTCCAAGCTACAACAGAGAAAAATTCCAAATCAACAAAGCTACAGATTACAACTAGAATATTCATCTTCATTTTTCCAAGACACATCTAGGATTACAAGTCACCAACCCATCACTTGTATTTCTCTACCTCTCTATAATTATTAATTTTACAAAGTTAGTTTGTTAATCAAGTATTCTTAAGTATCTATAAGTTTCTTCTGACAGTCATCTAAATGTAAACATATTCACTAGCCAAATCCAGTATATTATTTAAGAATTAAACTAAGAAGGATTCATTAAGTAACAACATTCTTGATTAGCTACACATACAAAGTAAGTATTTTCATATCTTACCTATATATATGTTATTAGATCTATTTATTACTAAATACACAATTCCATTTCTCAATTTCATTATGGTTTCAAAAAATCATATAAGTATTGATCAAATAATTAGAAGCAATAAGTACAAAATAAAACAATAGAATTTAATAGGGTAATCAAATAATTAAGAGAGGCAAATAGATCCAGACTACATATTAAACTACTTTGTAAACCTAGAATATTATATTTTGCTCATAACAAAAGTTGAAAACAATATGGAATATTTAATTCCATCTACTACAGGAGTTTCAAAAAAAAAGGGAAAATTTGAGAGAATAAAATTAATTTTGTTGATTTTCCCTTCTAGATGAGCCTTAATTGTCCTCTTGAAAGTTAATGTCTTTTGTTTCTTCAAAGTAGAAATTGTCCTATTGAAAATAATACTCTAAAGTGCTCTAAAAAATATTAATCACTAAATTGAAATCTGACACAAAAAGAAACCTAATATAAAATTTAAATTAAAATCTAAATTATGAATATGAATATATATATATAGGGCACCAATCCAGTAGGTATTTTTTTTTTTACTTATGGATAGGTATCAATTTTGTCAATGAAAATTTAGCATACACATTTTTTTATTGTAAAAAATAAGAGAGAGAAAGAACATTAATGATGCACGTCTTTTCATGCACTTCATTATAGCCATTGGATCACCATTAGATGGTGATCCAACGGCTAAAAAAGAAATACCTACCCATAGATAAAGAAAAAAAATACGGATTGGCAACCATATATGTATATATATATTTAATGATATGTATTTTTTTCACTTTTCTTTTAACTTCAAAAATGAAGTCTTGGAGCTTCTCTCGAAAAATCAACCTTCTTCTCTCTGGTAGTTGTTGCCAATTCTTTGGATTGCTAAATTTGGGATAGACGGCTGGGATTGAAGCTTGATGACTATCTAATGGCTGATTTTAATGCTGAAATGAGATTGACTTGGATGAAATTTAAGCCATTAGATTAAATTAGTATGGACGGTCACAATTGCATCTGAGGATAGAAAAAAAGTGAGCTTATCAAGATCAAGTGTGGATAAGAATGGTTGCAGCTGGCTTAGAGAGATAATGCAATCCCATGGCTAGCTGGGTTAGGTGAAGTTCTGGCTGCCTGGCGAGATGCAGTTGGTTCAGATCGGCAGGTTCACTGCATAGCTAACATACATGAAGCATGGTGCCAAGCTAGCTCAGTCTTGATGGCCAACAAAAGCAGTGCGCATGGGACCAGCCCCACTCGCGGCTGTTTGATCTTGTACTAGACGTGCCATCAAGTGATATCTGGAGCTCATTCGAATGGTTCACATTGCAGCTGGCACTTCAATTCTCACTTACGTGGGTTGGATTTCTTCTTCATCTTCTGGCTTTAAATTTGATTTCTTTTGAATTTTCATTGAATTAAATTGATATTTTGACACTCTTTTGCACCAAATTGGCAATTTTGCTCTTTCTCCTAATATTCAATGTACATAAAATATAAAACAAAATAAATAATAAGAAATAATTTATTTTAATAAGAACATAGTGAAATAAAATGTATTGAAACGCAAAATAATTCTATTTTTATAGAATTATCATTGTATTGTTATATTTTTTTTTTATAGTTATCTCTCTTATATTTTAATTAAAATTAGAGATAATTGTAAAAAGATATCTAGAAGTATAAACTTTCTGCAATTAATTGTATCTTTTAGGTGGTATAAGACTATATCTTTACATTTCAAATCCCTATAAATTTTTACCATTTATGTAAACATTAGGCGATTTATGCTAACTGTTCTAAGCTATTTTTAATAGTTTCTTTTCTTACTCGGCAAGAATAAGATATCATCGATTTAGATTTTGTATTTCATAAAAATTTTGTTTGTTAATTTATATGTAAAATATATAAATTTATAAAAATTAAAAAATGTGGAGATATAATTCTCTACAATCTAAAATATATGATTAAAATTGCAGAAATACTGTATTTTAATTTACTTTTTGCAGTTAACCTATTATGTCTTAGTACACTGTATAGTACAATGCAATAGTATGTGCCAAACACATGATCGTATTTTGCAAGTACAATATGGAGTCTTTGATAGAGGCTGCTCAAAGTACGTGCCCCAAATCTGATACAAATATATATAGGAACGGTGTTGTTGGCAAAATATACCATTTCCAAAGTGTAGTTTAGGAAATACATGGACATCATTCTTAATAGTTTTTTGATGAATATCCCTTTTATTAATTTTGTTATAAATATAAAAATGTCTTTAATGCTTATTCCATTAAAGGTCGGGATCTAACTAGATAAGGAATCAAGTTCAACCATTTTTTTCTTTTTATTTGTCCTTTTTTTATGAGTTATAAAAAATTTTGTCTATTGCTCTCATCTCAACTTAAGGTATATAAATCTTTTTACATTTTTTTAAATAGTATATTTACTTAAAAACTTTGAGAACTGTATATTTTCTAAAACTGACTGAAAAAAAGGTGCATTTTACCTGATTCTCCTATGCGAAAACACGTATTTTTAATGTTTCAGTAACAGGTGAACTACCTAAAGAAGTAGATCACTCAAGCCGTTAAACGCCAGGCTTCTAGAGAATCAAATATATAATATACATTTATATGTACATAACTTTCAATCTAGGCTTCCTCTTTTTAAACCCAAGTAAGTTCTCTTTTAGTCCATCAGCATTAATGGCCTTTCTCAAATGCTTCGCCATAGCTTTATTAGTTACCACTCTTAGCTTTTTGAGCATTGATGTCGGCACAGCAGCTCGTCATCTTCTCCAAACAGCTCCGTTCAATGTGCCAGCTTTGCCAAATTTTCCGATTCCAATGCTGCCACTGCCGCCATTAACCACCACACCGTCGCTGCCGCAGCCCTCAATTCCAAATCTCCCTAAAGTAACCTTGCCTCCGCTACCGGATTTATCGATTCCTCGCAATATTCCGTCGATTCCTGGGAATTCAATGCCAATGCCCTCTCTCTCTCCACCACCTTTCACTATTGGTAGTACCAGTACTCCTTGAATAGAATCTCCACATGAGAGTGTTTGTTCCCACAAGCTTCGTCAGTTATCAACTTGCGATATTATTTAGTCTTTGTTGTGTAATTATCTGCAAAAAATAGTTAGTTTTCATAGTTATGGTTTCCTATTTGTACAATTTTTTTTTTCCTTTAAAAAAAGTCATAAGGGAACAATGTGAGTTGGGAAGAATTTAACGTGAGTATATGAATATGAACGTTGGACCGATGGAAAACGCGTTAGGCGCTAACAGAGAATTGAAACATTTTCCTTCTTTACACATCTTTTAATATCTTATATCGTATATTAGTTGTCACGATTTGACGTACGTGATTGTTCCATTTAATTTATGAATTAGAGTATAGTACAAATATTTTAAGCTATCTTTGGAACTGGATTTTAGTATTGAAAAAAATTGTGAGAGAAAAATTAAAGGAAAAAGAAACGGAAAATATTTTTTAAAAATTTTATAAAATTTAATTTTTGAAATTTTTTCTCTCATAATCTTTTCATTATAATCTAAGTACTGCAACTTTATTAAAAATGTCCTTTATAGAATCTCCGTGGAAAATTTTCTTTCAACCTCCGATAAAATTTAAACAAAAGAAAATGGAATTCCTAACAATTTATTTTTTTTCTTCCCTAAAATTGAAGATCCAAGGAGCCATGACAAGATTCAAATTTGAAAATTACCCAAAAATCTGTTGTTCCAATTTATATCAGGCCCTCTTGTCTTAGTTCTTATAAAATTTGAGTTAGTAGTGTTGTTAACGTTATAATACTTATGTCTACTAATCACTTAAAGCTTTCTTGTGATAAACAAAAAAATCTTGTAACAAAAATAACCTAATTTTTGAATCTTTACTGTGACAAAGTCAAGGAGCCCTGCTAGTCTTTGATGGGTAGGTGCTCTAAGTGCTTTCGCAGATAATAGTCCTAAAGAAAAATATTAGTTTTATAACAACATTTGTGTTTGTAGAAAAATATAATTTTAGATCTGTTTTAGCGATATACCAAACTTATTTAATGTTCAAATTGATCAAATACCAAAGTCAGAAAATAAAATAAGAACATATGCAATTTTTACGTTGTTAAAATCGTAATCTAATCTACAATACCACGCCCAGTTATTGAATAATATTCCAATAAGTGATAAAAAATTTACAGAAACAAATCTGATTTTGACAAATAAAAGACACTCTCTTTAGTTTTGTATTCATCGTGTGTGAACCTGTTGGATTTATTTTTTTGGTGAGTACCACTCGCATTGATCGTTTATCTATTCTGAACAACTTTTTTCAATGCCTCAAATCTTCTTTTCCCCACAAAACACAATAAGAGGCCATAAAACACCTACAAGATCAGTTTTCCAGAGTATAAAAGCAAGTTCCCTAGATCAAACAGGTAAAAGGTTTTTAATAGCTGATGAAAAATTTTACGCTCAAAATATATTTTGTTAAGGTTTTCATGTAAGATATAGCTCGAAAACATCACAAAATACTAAAATATTTTTCATGCACATAATTTTACCATTCGAAGAATCTTTATGCTAAACGTTCTGACTCGATTCTAAAAGAAAAAGGAAAAAAAAAAAAGGCACAACTTCAAAAATTACTTAAAATATAAGGATTTTTTATTTTTATAAAGAAAAACTTAATTTTTAAAAAATTTGTCTACCCTGTTGCGACATCCTAACGGTAACAGGAAAAACGTGAATAAAAAACTCTTAGAAGACGTTTTTATTTCAGAAAATAATTTAATATTCTTAAACTATGAAGATAATTAATGAGTTTAACATTTAATCACTTATCTTCTGGATACTTAAAACCTCCTTAATTGTCATTTAAGTTTTTATTTTTAATCATCTTTAAATCACGTTTATCATGAAATTTGGACTTTGTTGGACTCTCAATTGCTATGACATAAATCTCAATCTTAAATTTCAGAAACGTCGTAGACTCTTATACATATTTTAAGAACTTTAAAATCTAAATTGATAGCTTGGTTACATATATAATTCCTTTATTATCATTTCCTTATAACAATAAGGATTGTTCAACTAGTTAATGAGTTTTTAGTGTGAACTAAATTACATAGGCCTGAGTGTTGATATAAGATTCCAAGACTTAAGTACCTAACAAGCGATCTAGATCTCCTGTCAAAAAAACCTATCCTAATTTGTGTCTAACCTGTAAAAATAAGGCACATCATATTAATAGTATTAGGTGTATTTAACAGAATTACAGAATATTTTAACTCCACTTCTTCCCTTCAACGTCTTAGGCGTCAGTCCAGTATTCTATAATAATAGCCTTGTACACTCCTTCAACACTACCATGGCCTCCGTTACGTTCGAAAATTCAAAGCTATGAATTTTAGTACTTTAAAGTGAAAATATAATAAAATATTAATTTTATAAAATTTAAGAAAAATCAAATATTAGATAATTTTGTTTTAAACCTAAAATCATTATAAATTCCTTATTTATTAAAACACTTATTAGTTTTAATTTCATAAGAGAAATACTCATCAAAGTTTAAGAAAATTTTAGCTATCTCTTTTAGAACTTGTTGAGAAGTCATAAATTTTGATAAATTGAGTTTAACTGAAGTATTAAGTTCAATGTCTAAAATGTGTTACATAAAATTACTTATTATTTTAAATACCCAATTTAACAATAAAATCAACCTCATACATGCACTTACTAATCTTGACTAAATAACTGAACAAGAAAAGAATAATAACAAAGTATGAACACCCACAAGAGATTTAAAGTAGAACTATCTATACAAACTATGCAGCTCATTTGACCGTCAAGATTACTATCTCAATTAGACATAAACCTGAAAGTGGGAGAAGTAAGAGGGTGAGTATTCACCTATTCAGTAGAAATTCAATTTCCTTTTTGAATTGATGCAATTTTACAAAACTTACATGGTTAATATCTTTTCCAAAATCTATTTATATACCAAGTGTATAAAACAATTAGTATCCAGAATAATTACATATTCAAAACCAAAATTAAATCCACATAATTGTACACATTATAAATTAACCACGTATATGAGTAAGCTCTCATCCTTCCATCGTAGCCCTGTAATACCTCTGTAGCAGAGGTACCCAGTATCCTAATACTACCCATAAATACATCAGCTAGAAACCTACGTAGGAGCCTAGGTCTTTCACCTAGCACTGCAGCAACTCGCCAACAATCTGAACTATTATGATGCAATAATAGAACTCAAGTGTATGATCCTATGGTATGTACAACATATAACAATTCATAATAACTATGCATCCATGAATCAAATCATATTTAAAAATCCATATTGGCATTATTCTAGAATTTACAGTAACATGAGATGCATACCGCTATTTTACCCCATAATCACAACATAAAAATATGTCAAATAATCAACACAGTCCAATGCTAGTATAATCCAATAATTTGTCAAACCATCGTAAAATCACAAATTTTACAAAATAAGTTTTAATGATATTATAAATTAAAATAGATATAAAATTAGGTAATTAAACTCATACCTCAATATGGTTGATATACCAAACTAAAAACGCTTGAAGAAACTCTTGTTGGTCATTTGGATATTCAAATAGTTATTTTGGGATTCCGATAAGCTCACTTGAAAAAGTGACCTTTCCATTAGAGCTTCAAATAGAGGAACGGAGTTCACCACTGAATTCAGAGCACCTAAAAATGCTAGATCAGACATATACTTTGCTAAAAGTGGATCCTAGAGCAGGACCAGTCTCATGACATGCAAAACGATACTATTCAGGAGTCGCAGAATTTGTGCAATTTTGAAACAGAGCGATATTATATATCAAAATTTGTTTTTCGACCTCACTAAATTTAAATTTGAAATCAAAATTAAATTTTGTGATCCCAAGCCTTAAACGAGATCTAAATCTGAGAATTACAAAAATGTCTCTTTTGGAATTAAATTGAAAAATATCCGCTTTTTCTGAAGTATTTAGAAAAATATCATCTTTGCTAACTATTTGAAAAAATATCATTTTTTTGAAATATTTCAGAAATTATAATTATCACAAAATTATTTTAGAAAAATTTCACTTTCAAAAATATTTGAAAAAGTGTCAAATTCACTAATTACATGTAAAAAATGTCATTTTTGCAATAATAATTCAGAAAGTAACAGCTTTCCAATCTCAGCCCAAGGCCCATATCTGAATAGTAGCAAACTTTAGTCCAACACTATTCAGAGTTTTGTAGAAATATCACTTCTAATTCTAAATTAAAAAAATACAACATTTTTCTATTTAAAAATTATCACACTATTGGATACCATTTTCACTTATACCAACCGTAATGATTAATGATTTTTAATTCTTTTGCACTTCATATATTTACCTCTGGTAAAATAACTACCTAACAAAAAATTTACTAAAATATCACTTTTTACCTAGTTGGTAAAAACGGTAAAAGTAGTAAAAACTTACTAGAGATGAATTTTGATGTGCAACCACTTGGAGGTGGGCGGCAATGATGACAGAAGACAACACACGCTGGAGATGTCAAAATTGGAGGTCAGACATCACACTGGGGGTCGAAAAACCTTGCAAGGGGCAGAATCTTCGTGGGCCACTGCGACTTCGTCCGACGTCAAAACGAGGCAGGATCGGTGGTGTTGGCTTTATCTTCCGTAGACCTTTAACGTGGGCTAACCGAGACAGATTGCGATGGCAGCACGCGGAGCTGACCAGATTCATCAATTTTCTCTCTTTTTCTCTATTTCTCAAGCCCTTCATTGTGAGAATTGAGAGTTTCGGAAGAGTATTCATATAAAAAGTGGGCATTGTAGCAATTATTAATTTACTCAGATATTTTTTTTATTTTATTCCGAAAATCAATATTTACAACAATGCCATTTGCTCAAAAAAGTTCAAAATACCCCTACAACTTATCAGACTTTAAATTCTCCCTTCCTTAAAGGAATTTCATCACGAAATTCAAATACAAGACAAATAGGTATGAGAGGAACATTAAAGAATAACAGTTAGAAGGATAGTGAACTATCAAAGATAGGATGTAGGAGAATCGAATCAGATACTGAATATAAAAAGAGCGTAAAATGTACGCTTTGCACACGATATTAGAATCTTGTCAATATCTTGATACTACTCAAGGCATAAGGTAATTAAGTTGACCCACCAATAGTTACAAGAATATCAACACGCGAGATTGATGTCCTTAAGTTGGTACACAGAGCAAAAGTGATAACAATAATCAAGACTGAGAATCAATAATACAAGACTCTTATTACCTAAGTACCGATTATTAGGCACCAAACTAGAGTAGTAGACTAAATTTTAAATACATATGATACCATCTCCCTGATCATACCATATCAATATCATACCGAAGCAATCCCATTTATTTGTATCTAGAACCTAGTCCTAAACAATCACTGAATTCAAAGACTCTAACAAGATCCTAAATAGAAATCAATACCCTTATGTTATACCACACAAGATAGACAAATTCAAAAGTTAGATATCATAATAACAATATAATGATATAGGTCATTCACCGTTCCTCATAACTGGTGAGAAACAACTGATTATACGCAACATCTCTAGTCAAAAACAAGACTAGAGTCACGATAAAACGGAAATCTCTAACAGAGGACTACACAGCACATTATGATCCAATCATATATAATACAAGTTTCCACACAACAAATAAAGCCCAAGGCTTCCCAATTCTTTCACCTAAGATAATACCACATAGTAATTACCCATACCATATTTATATCCAGAGATTCTATAAGTTTCTTTATTCAAGAAGGATTATAATATTATTCTCAGATCATCAATCACCTCCAAAGACCTTCTAAGTTTTTAATACAAGGGGAGGTCATATAAAAATGACCCGATGTCTAATATACATGATTAACAATACCATAATGCCCCAGAAATAAGGTTTCAATAGAATAAACTATTTTCGCGGCAATGCCTATATCCCATCAAACCTTATTTCACTTTTAAATCAAAAATAATTTGAAAATATTTTTGAAAACATACATTATAAAATCAAGGGACGAAAAGAATACTATACTAGTTTACAATAAGTTCTCACCTTGGCCATAAGTAAACCAAATCTGAACTCCAAGTACTCATTTTGAAAATATAATAGGAAGAGTTTAATAACTCTCTGTACAGACCCATGAATAAACTATTTTCAAACACCATTATTTAT
>JXTB01000709.1:12036-29998 GCA_002914805.1 Parasponia andersonii
AAGAGCATAAAGGAGCTTGGCCAGAAGTACTCCCTGAAGTGTTATGGGCTTATCGCACCACTCAACGAACAACTACTGGAGAGAGTCCATTCTCTTTAGCATATGGATATGAAGTAATGATTCTTGTTGAAATTGGTGCGAGCTCTCTACGACGATCAACCTATGAGCAAGATCGCAACAAAACACTAATGAGGATTGAGCTCGATCTTTTAGAAGAAAGGCACGAGTAGTCTTTGCTTCGAATAGCATCATATCAACAGCGCACTGCTCGATATTGTAACTCTAAAGTCAGACGAAGAGAATTTGAAGTTGATGACCTTGTTCTTTGGCAAGTCCTATCTAATAATAAAGAGCACAGTGCTGGAGTATTTGGACCCTCTTGGAAAGGACCGTATGTTATTGATGCCATTATTCGACTTGGGACATATAAGTTAGCTCGCACTAGTGGACAAAAGATTGAGTATGCCTGGAATACAGAACAACTTCATCGATATTATCAGTAAATTTTCATGTATATCTTTATATTTTCGTCATTCATCAATAAAGATCTACTTATTCGTCATTCGTAATCTCATTCGTTAATCGTCATTCGTCATCATCAATAAAGGTGTCTCCTCATCGATTTGGAACTTTTTATAGTTTTATGGCAGTCTTCGAATACCATAAGACTCAGGGGGCAGTGGGATTAGAATATTATCTCCTACTTATTTCCTAAGGGACTATGCAAAACGTCCATTTAGAGGGGTTGGAATTTTAGATCGTTGAAATATCTAAAATTCCTTAAAATCTTAGGATTTTCTCCTCGCTTCATGTCGTATTACGCAATTTCCCTCCTCGAATAACAAAGTAACTAAGCAAAACATTCATTGTTCGATGTGATATATTGCTATATTTACATTTTGCCGTGAAACTTTTGAAAAACAATATTGAGTTTGCATCACTCATACTTGTTGTCTTCTTAAGCGACCTAACTTATCCTAACACAACCATTTTAAGTGTGTTGAATTCAAATCGCAATAGCATACCGATCAGTCACTTAGTGATTGACTACTTGGTTAAATTAATTATCTTCTATATTACGACTTAGTGTGTTGATTGTTTTACAGGAATAAACGTCTAATAAGGAGAGCATTCATTCATTGATAAAAGCTCGCACCTATATGCAAGCAAAGAAATACAAATAAGAGGGGACCAAGCCCATATTGTTCTGAAGTAAAAATAAAAAAGATAAGATGATTATTGTGCAGACATGCTCGCCCCACCATCTCCAGTCTTGGTAGTTTCATCTTCTCTCCAACTATAGACAAGCTCGACCACGTCTTCGTCGAAGTCCAGATGCTCGCAGAAGATGTTGTATATGATGGTCGACGAGGCGATGTCACTGGCTTTGTCTTCGAGCTCCTTGACTTTAATAGCCTTGAACTCTTCAACAGCCTTGTGAGCCACCTCTGTTGTTGCCTCCTTCATGTGATCTGCTCAGAGATAGTCTTTTCAAGATCTTTAATTTTTTCCTGGAGCTTCTTCTTTTTGGATTTTTCTCTGGCTAGACCTTTGAGCAACTGCTGCCTCTCTAAATCGAAGGCTTTTTTCTCCTTCTCGCGAGCTTTCTCCGAGTCCTCGAATGCTTAAGTTATCTCGTCTACTTTTTCAGCCTTCTCCAAACACTCGAGGACTGGGTAGTGTATCAAGACAGTAGCTGCAGCAGTCTGAAAATATAACACATCAATACCAGAAGAATGCATTAAAAAAGAAAAAAAGATACTTACATTTGTCAACATCCTCATTGCAGAACCAAAGGCAATCTTGGCAGATCGTCGCTTCATCCTCTCCCAGCTCTCTTCGGAAGTAGAGCGATCAATGAAGGCTGCACTCATACCAGCCTTCTCTGGTAATTGATTAAGGAGTGCGAAGAGCTCTTCATCCTTATCAACCTAGTTTGGTTCCGAAGAGGTGGCAGTCTCCTTGGATGGTTCGGGATGGCTCATTATTTGTGGCTGTGGAGGAGGCGAGCTTGTCGGGATGTCCTCGAAATCGACTTTTCATTTTTTGGAAGTGTCGACCTTCTCTTTCAATTTCGATGATGATGGAGGAGTGCTCTCGGGTGTCTTGGATTTTGCCATGGATCCGAGAGTGGAAGGTGGTGCTCGCAGACCGCTACCAATAACCATCTCTATACAGATATGTCAGCAAGCGAGGTGACATAATACGATGATGATTAAAATATGTAAATATATATAATTATCTTCTTGCTGTTGAAGAGCTGGTAGTGATGCTGTTTCTGGAGAAGATGGTTCCGAAGTTGAAGGGGTGATAGGTGCTTTTCGTTTCCTAGATTTGGAAGATGAGGCACTCTTTTCCGTCTGCTTCCTCGGCTTCTTTTTCTTCGAGTTCGAAGGTCTGGACGAACGGACGGTGGGGTCAGGGAACGCGGCTCCCTTTGAAAGCAAACCGTAAGCGACCAGGTTCTTGAAAGTCCAATCTTCTTCCAATCAAATTCCTCAATTGGAAGGTCGTTGATTTTGTACACCCTTGCGAGCTATTCCCTGGAAAGTCTGGGTCGTTTCCTGTTGTCTGCGATGACATACGAGTGTGATCAGAATAAATATGATAATACAGAAAAGGCGATAAATTGAAAAGTTACCTACCAGGATTCTGAAAGAAGCCATTGTCCGCATAGTCAAAGTGGAAAAATAGATTTTTCCATTTTCCCATGTTGTTGCGAACCCTGTAGATTGTTTTTATTACCTGGTTCGACCACTTGCTCACATAAAAGAAGCCAAAATCTGACGGGTTTGATTTCACTTGGTAAAACCAAGCGAACTCTTCAGGTGTTGGGGTTTTTAAGCCTAATTTATGATATAGTATGTACAAACCTACCATGTATCTATAAGTGTTTAGGGTTAGTTGAAAAAGAACGACTCCGTAATAGTCGACGATAGATTTTATGTAAGGATGAAGTAGAAGATGGACCCCGCATTTGAGAACTGCTTCAGAGAATGATGCAATTCCGCGAGGTGATGTATGTGGTCGATTAAACTCCGTGGGAAGGCGAAGAGGGATGACGATCTTATAGTTGCATATGATCTTGCTGAGCCTGTTCGTGGTGCAGCTCGTCCTTATATTAGTACATGACCAGTCTCCCTCTACATATTGGTAACCCGTTGCGAATGTAGGGGCATCTCTGATATGCCGGTGCCATTGGTCTTGAGGTAGGTCACTTATGCGAGGACTACTTTGCCTGACCCTGGTTATCTCAACTTTAGGTTTTGGCTCAAGATAATCTTCGAGGTTTATGGAGCTAATACTGGTATTGGAAGATTCTCTTGAGAATGCATTCTCTTCTCTAAAATCCTCACTACTAGATATCTGAAAAGAAATGGTAATGGATTTAGTCCTATGCGAGCATCTGGGATCTTAGCTATATGCAAGCAGTTTTGGGGTCTCATCCTAGGATTGCATCAACAAGCTACTCATCGTATTTTTTCTAATCGATCTACGGATTCATAAAAAAAAAAAATCGTTCGAGCAGTTCGTTAAAAAGAAAATAAAAACTCTTTCACGAGTTCATCTCTGTCAGTCATCTAAAAGAAGAATCTATAGACCAACAAAGGGGATCTAAAAATTTCCATTTTACAGTCCATCCAAGTACGGGATGGGTTTACGTTCAGAATATTTAGCCTCTGGTATTTGGGTTCTACAGTTTGTTCCTATTTTCTATTCTAGGATCTATAAATAAGAGTTCTGGAAAAATCGAAGAACAAGAGAGAGGATATATACTAACCTTTCTTCGAAGACGGAAGGATCAAGATGACGTTCGAAGGATTGTGATGAAAATTTCGTCGGAGAAGATGACAAAGTTGTGCGAGCTGGGAAACAGAGAGACGCCGGAAGAATTTCTCTGTGAATACTTCAGGTTTAGAGAGAAAATAGCAGATGATGGGTTTTTTGAAGAGGAGGCAGATTAATATTTGATATATATACCTCGAGCGTTGTCAAATCACAGCCGTAGATCAAGGTATTTAATTTTCAGATCCAAAGGCCGAAGTTCACGCGGGATTTGATTTTTCCGAAATTAAATCGGTATCTTTTCAAAATTTGAAACGATTCGATTTAAGATGATAGCTGGCATCATCGCTATCATTAAGCCTCCTCGAGTTTTGCTATTCTTCTTAGAAGAGGCGACATGTGGTTTCATCTATCAGAAAAAAGTGCACGTGATCTTGAAAAATGTGAGATTTGAGATCTGGCGACTTTTCGATTCTTCAAAGGTCTCAAGTCCAAGTCATGACATCGCATTTTTTAAACTCACACTTACATTAGAAGGAAGTTCCATTTTGTCTTAAAGAACTAATGGAGCTGGGGAGCAATTGTTGTGTGGTCTAAAATCCTATGTCAAGTCGTATGCGTAAGTTAGTGCGACCTCTTCCGAAAGAGTTACGTGCGACATCTACCGGGTAAGTTAGTGCGACCTCTTCCAAAAAGTTACGTGTGACCTCCACTGCATAAGTTTAATGCGACCAGAATGAAAAGAAAACTAGACTAATCTTCGTCAAATGGGTAACTTAGAAAGGGAAACAAAAGTTTCTCTTTAAAAGATCGACCAATCATCTCATTTAAGTGATTACCCAGTTATATTGTTACTCAAATTGTATTGCTCGATTATACAGTTACCTATTCTCACAATTGGGAAATATTGAGCTATCTTCATCTGTATAAAGGTAGTTCAATATTTCAGTGAGGGATCTGCTGGGACTTTTTCTGATCTTGGGAGGCCGAGAAATTTTTGAGAAAACCTTTTATACTCTTGCTTCTTTTCGGACAACACATTGTAATTTTGAGTTCTTGTAATTCTCAGAAAATAATGAAAAACAGTGGACGTAGGTTCATCTTTTTTGGAGTTGAACCACTATAAAATCTTTGTCTATTTATTTGCTTTAGTTAATTAACCATTTTCATACACAAGGCACATCTTGTAATTTTTCTAAATTTATTGTTAACAAAACCTCCGTCAACATATATATATATATATATATAGGTACCAATCCAATAAGTATTTTTTTTTAACTTATACATAGGTATTAATTTGGCTAATAAAAATTTAGTATGCATATTTTTTTATTGTAAAAAGTAAGAGAGAAAGAACATTAATGATGCACGTCTTTTCATACACTTTATTATATCCATTGGATCACCATTAGACGGTGATCTAACGGCTAAAAAGAATACTTACCAATAGATAAAAGAAAAAAATACCTATAACGACAGTAATGTTTAAGTTTTTAGTTGAGAAAACAGTTCTTAAGAAAACACTAATTTACTTTTCAATATTATGATGTGAAATTTGATTTTTCATGATATAAACCAAAATTTTATAGCATTTTTAATTTTCTTTTGTAAGCTTTTATCTTGTATAGTTGCACTAATTAAGTTTTCATAACATTTTATTCCATTCAAGGGGAAAAGTGGGAAAATATTTCATTATTTTCTCCTTTGATCCACCAAAAATATCGTATATACTTGCTATTTGTAGTTCCACATACCGATTATGAAACCCGGCCCTGATGTGAAAACTTGACAATAATACGTCTTTGTAGACATTATCACTATTTATATATACCAAATTCCAAGAGAGCTTTAACTTTCGATAATGATGTACTAATCTATCATAACACAATATTTCCATTGCATATTTGCAATTCCAGAACCGATTCTGATCATATGTATATCCCAAAACTGCACTTTTCAAGATTGCTATGCTTTCTCCTACAACATCCATAACCAGAGATTTTTAAATTGACGTGACATAAATAAGTTTTTATATCACTTCCAATAGAAGGTTTAATCGTTAATGCATGTATTCTTCTAGCAAAAGTCTTAATTTTATTTCAAAAAAAAAAAAAAAAGGAATGTCTTAATTTCGTTTCCCCTTATTTCCATCATATACGTGGAATTCTAAACCTAAAATGCATACTATATCTAGCAAGTGACTATAGTTGTCACGTTAACTACTACTTCAAGTACTCGATCGAATTTGACATGAATTGTTGAGATGCTAATCAAAACTTTATATTCTATACAAAATGTTAGGGCATGGCATCGCAATTTGCTTATTATGTTTATGGCCAATAACAAGTTTGACTAGTTCTTCGTCTTACTATCTAATTTAGTCCAACGTGTCACACATGCTAGCATTCACTTCTGGACCATATAAGCTTTGAGTTGCCTTTTTGATATAAAGCTACGAGACATTTCCATATTTATTAGTGGCATCACGAGTCACATGGCGGTGGCCTTTCCATCTATGGAAAGTGAGAGGCGGTGTGAGACCTTAGCGTGAAAAGCAATAAATTAACTCTGAAAATCGCTAGGAAAGGGAATTTAATGGCAACAATTAAAATCTCAACAATCCCAACAACAAATTCAAGAAAAGGGCTCATTAAAAACCTCTCATACACATGCATAGGTTTGGTGATCGGCAAATACTTCCCAGTTATAATTTTGGACACAGAATAAACTTCAAATTCCATTGGAGGAAGTCCAACGGTGTGCTATAAATAAATGGTCCAAAGTTTTATAACTTTAGTCAAAAAATTGACTGCATAATTTGCATCTATCTACTAAGCTTAGGAATGTCACTAACATAGCCTTTGACAATATTTCATTGTCTGTACTGTTTTGAAAATACATTATAGTATAGACTTTATAGTCACATCTCTCTATTATTGTCAGGAAAAAATGAGTACTATATATGTAGTCTGTACTAGTACTAAGCATACTTGGTGCTATTATAACGTCTTGGACTCTGGTGACTACAAGAACTTCTTTATGCTTGGCTCTTCCATGAAATAAAACACTTGATTAAACTCTAATATGCTTTAATCGATGATTTAGAAAAATGTCAAAGGTCGAGAAATATTCTAGAGAGAGCGCATGACATTAAAACAACTTAGCAGTTTGACAGTATTCGAAGTAAAATTGTGCTTTAAAGCTGTTATGAAGACAGCTATGAACTAATTCTCCTCTCTGACCAAATAGTGCAGCAGTACCACTGCTGAGTACCTAGAACACCAAATTATCGACCCCATGCCACATATCTCAACTGGAACGTCATCTGGTTAGTACACAAGAAAAAAAGGACATATGTCTAATTTGGCCTAAATAACTTTTTTGTGAATTTTTTAAAAGTGTTACTTTTATGAGTGTCAAAACGTATAATTTTGAAATAAAATTTTTATACGGTCAAAAAGTCTTTCGCATTTTTAAAAATATTATTTTACGAAAAATATATGAAAAAAAAATCATTTTAACTCAAATTAGTTTTGTCCTTGTCATTTTCTCAATAATCAAATAAGGAGCTCAATGGATCATGAGTTAGTAAACTTTTTAGAGCGAGGAATGAGATTTCTTTAAGGAATAAGAAATACCTTTTTTTTCCACCAAAATAATTTACACCCTCCGAAATAATTTACCCCCACTACGAATCTACATTAAAATTATAGAGAGAAACATTTAATGGCTACAACTAATCCCTTGGAAACTCATCAATGCTTCCCAACTACACAAAGAAGGAACATATATTTTCCCTGTGACTATAAGTAATGCTCCCAACCTCTTCTATTTTCTCAACCAAACAAACAAAAACCCAGTACTATATACTCTCTCTGAACCCACCTTCTGCCTTTGAGTACTTATTAGTACTTTCTTTTGTTCAATAATGGAGATTCCTAAGGTGAAAGTCACCGGCAAAGCCCATGTCAACCCCAATAAGAATGACATTGGGAGAAAAGAATGTCAACTAGTGACCTTCGATCTCCCTTATCTGGCTTTCTACTACAACCAAAAACTGATGTTTTACAGGGGAAACGACAACTTTGAGGACATAGTTGGAAAGCTGAAAGATGGGCTTAGTGTCGTTTTAGCGGATTTTTACCAGCTGGCTGGGAGGCTGGGCAAAGACGAGGAAGGGGTGTTTAGAGTGGAATACGACGACGACATGGAGGG
The DNA here is from genome assembly GCA_002914805.1 of Parasponia andersonii. Lineage (NCBI taxonomy): Eukaryota > Viridiplantae > Streptophyta > Magnoliopsida > Rosales > Cannabaceae > Trema > Trema andersonii. Next base: position 20,038 of record JXTB01000709.1, read on the forward strand.
CGTTGAGGTGTTCGAAGCTTTGGCTGAGGAGCTTAGTACGGAGGATCTGTTAGTCGAGGAGGGTACTGCCAGTTTGAAGGGCTTGATTCCGTACAATGGTGTCCTTAACTTGGAGGGCATTCACAGGCCTTTGTTGGCGATTCAGGTAAACAAAATACTTACATAACCACAAAATTTTATGATGAATGTAATAATAAAGGTCACATAATATTGATCAATTGGTCACGATGTATATACTTATAATCAAGCAATTTGGTCCAGTAATTTTTTCATATGCATCCAATATATTAGTAGATCTATCAGCGTCTAATATTAATTAATGATATCCTGCTTTTTTGTAAAACGAATGGATATTAAAACCCAGATTGTGTTGTAGAGTGAGTGCTATAAAACATGCACCTACCCACCTTGGTAGGATTGATGGAATTTAATGGCAACCTTTATTACATTAGACTTTTTTTCATCTGAAAAATTAAAAAAGAACATGGCTGTGAGTGAAACCCTTAACTCATTTGATCTGCAATTTAATAGGATCATATGGTTGAACTTTCTTTTGCATTAATTATGATCCTTTGCCAAAGTCCCGCTAGTAAGTAGATGCATCATTCTTTACTTTTTATTTTTTTATTTTTTTCACCAGAAGAAAAATGTTCATTTCTCTTCTGAATGCATCGGTGCTTGAATCTAAACGACCCCACCCTTGGTGAATTTTTCTTAAGGATCCACAATATATTAGACTAAGGGGCATGTTGCTCATGCTTGTGACTGTTATTTTTATTTTACTTTTTTGGTTTTATATTTTTGTCGGGCTGAAACTTATAATTTGTGTTTATGTATTCCTTGATGACTCAACACATCACATCTACGCGTCAATTTTGAAAAATTGGCATAGTTTATTTGAGGCCGTTTGCCAAAAAAAAAAAATAGTTTATCTTAGGCCAGAGTTTGTGACAAAAAAGAGTACAAAATGGGACCAATCAGAGCCTAGCCTCATTAATTGAGAATATATATATATTTTTTTTTTGAAAGTATGATTCAATATATATTTTTTGAAAGTATGATTCATGGTTCATCTAAGTATACGCATAGAGAATTAACAGTGTGTGGTACTTATAAATTTATTACTTATGATAATAAAAAAAATTATATGATCGGAGAAGACTTTATGTTGTACTGCTTTTTAACCGTTCCACCAATGTTGGTCGTGAACTGTTTTTTTTTTTTTTTGAGTGGAGTGGAGTCGTGAACTTATTCAATTTTAAAAAATAAGGAAAAAAAAAAACTATTTTCCAAAATTGTCAATTTAATCAGATCCAACCAGTACATATCATTCATTCATCGCCATTCTATTCGTGGGGTCCATTAACTCTTATGCTGCTGACGTCCACAGTTAACCAAATTGAAAGACGGGATCGCGATCGGGTGCGCTTTCAACCACGTGATCCTAGATGGAACGTCCACGTGGCACTTCATGAGTTCATGGGCCGAGATCTGCAGTGGGTCCGACACCATCTCGATCCCGCCCTTCCTGGAGCGCACCAAGGCCCGGAACACGCGCGTGAAGCTCGATCTCTCCCCACCAGCGGACCCACACGCCTCATCCAACGGCGACTTCGACCCCAAGGTCGCTCCATCAAACGGCGATGCCAACCCGGACCCACAGCTCAGGGAGAGGGTGTTCAAGTTCTCCGAGTCGGCCGTCGACAAGATCAAGTCAACGGTCAACGCGAACCCCCCATCGGACGGCTCCAATTCCAAACCCTTCTCCACGTTCCAGTCCCTCTCCGCCCACATCTGGCGCCACGTGACCCGGGCACGTGAGCTCAAGCCCGAGGACTACACGGTGTACACCGTCTTCGCCGATTGCCGGAAGCGGGTCGACCCGCCCATGCCCGAGAGCTACTTCGGGAACCTGATCCAGGCGATCTTCACCGTCACGGCGGCGGGGCTCCTCCTCGCGAATCCGCCCGAGTTCGGCGCGTCGACGGTGCAGAGGGCGATTGAGGCGCACGATTCGGCGGCCATAGAGAGGCGGAACAGCGAGTGGGAGCACGCTCCGAAGATATTCCAGTACAAGGACGCCGGGGTGAACTGCGTGGCGGTGGGGAGCTCGCCGAGGTTTAAGGTCTACGAGGTGGACTTCGGGTTCGGGAAACCGGAGGGAGTGAGGAGCGGCGGCAACAACCGATTCGACGGCATGGTTTACCTCTACCAGGGCAAGTCCGGCGGCCGGAGCATCGACGTCGAGATTAGCCTCGAGGCTGGGGCCATGGAGCGGTTGGAGAAAGACGCCGAGTTTCTCCTCAGTATTAATTGATTAAAATTAAAAATAATAATAATAAAGTAAATTTAAAAAAAAAAAAAAAAGGAAAACAGAAAAAAGGCGGGTTGTAATTTTAGGGTTTGGATATAATTGAGGTTTAGTGAAGTTGGGATTTGGATGATAAATTTAATAAGGTGCTAAAATCAGAACTCCTATTTGTATTGTGTAATCTTTGATCTGGTTGTTTGCCTGTTTTCATGCTTGACTTTGTTTTATAGGATTGTTATTTCTTTGTTTTTTTTTTTTTATTTTGTTTTTGTTGGTGGAACTTATGGACTATTAAGTGTTGACTATTGTCTCATTCTTTCTTTTTTTTTTTTTTTCTCTCAACAATTCTTTTTTATTGGAACGAGTGAAATAGTCATTTGCTTCAATAATTTTAATTTTTTTTATTCAATTAGATTATTGAAATGAATAGTTATTTCAACTATTTATTTTTTTCAATTCGTATAGTATATTCTTAAAAGCAATTGAAACGAAGTTTTTGCCGTTAGAATAAAAATGGAACTTAAAGGTTATTTTTGAAAGGTTATTTTTGAATAGTTCATTATAATATTTCTTATTTTAATTATATTTTATTTTATTTTAAATATTATATTTTAATTATAATTTATTTTACAATTTTCATTTAAATACATACCTTCAAACAAATAAGTGAAACCAAACTTAAATATTTTGTTGTTGTTATATTATTTTATCGAAGTATTGTTACAACCAGTAGCTATGGGATTGTAATTAAAACTTCCAAAAGGGCTTGGAAATTGGAATTTGCAATTTTGATTAAAGGAATTGAGTGCGGGTTTTAGTTTCTGATAATAATGAAGTTGGGGTTATGGTTTGAAATTTCAATTGTAATATTATGCACTCAATAGAGTATATGACTATATGTATAGCATTTTTATAACGTACATGCATTTTTCTCTCTCTCTCTCTTCTTTTTTCTTTTTTTTTTTTAATCCGCATAAATAAGCCTTCATTATACCACCAAAAAGAAACAACCGAACAACAAAAGAAAATGGAACAAAAAGCACAAGCAAATATCCAAAACCAAAGTATCAATTTGAAGCCATTTGGAATCAAAATCACTCACTCATTGGATTAAATCATGTACGAAAACTACAAAGCGTTTGGTTTGTAATCTACGTTTTTTTACTGGTTCAATTGTGTATCCAATCAGCAAATTTGTGCAACTCTCTTTATGAAGTGTAATGTATTGTATCTGATGTGAATTCCTAGCTTGTGATATATAGCTGTTGACGGAAGTTTTGTCGATAATGAATTTAGAAAATTGTAAGATGTAATTTGTGTGTGAAAATGGTTGATAAAGCTAAGTAAATAAAGAGATGAGAATTTTATAATGGTTCAGTCCCCAAAAAAATGAACCTACGTCCATTGTTTTTCATTATTTTCTAGAGAATTACAACATCTTTTATAAGTCTTACGGTAAGAATAAAGAGAGAATTACAAAGATAGTGTATAATAAAGTGATTGTGAGATTATTCTCGCAAATGAAAAATTATGAGACTGAGCTCCTTTTATATAAATGATGGCTTTAGGTTTCTAATTTTGTGAATAGGAAACTACATAATAAAATATAATATAATATTGAGATTGAGTGACTATATAATAATGAATAATTATCTCCTCTTCAATTAACTAGTTGCATTTTTTTGGAATTAGGCAGGTTAATTATTTGTAGTGGTAAAAAATCACACAACAATAGCCATATAGAGTAGAGACAGTATTTTTTCATGCATTAGAATTTCATATTATGTGCATGATATATAATAAGCTTAAAACAACACTTCTTTTTTATTATCGACATGTATTGATCCAAAGCGTTGTGTTATTTTAAAACAATGTGAGCAGTATTTACGATTTCGAATGCATGTCATTTCAAATTATAAGATTTTGTTATTTTAAAATGAGCCAATGCTTTGCAAGTAACTGATTTTTGTTTAAAGAAAACATTGACATTATCTAACAAATGAGTCATTGTTGAAACAATTGTATGATCAAGATAATCTATTACATCAGTTGAAAGTTTAAGATCCAAAGTAGTACGACGGGTATAATTCGAGGCTTAATATTGTAATCAACCCTTGCCTTTTCTAGTCTAGCTTCCACTACCAAGTAAGAATTTTGTACATCTTAGCTCTAAAATAACTCGAAATCTATTTTAATTAATCAATTTTAAAATATCTCAAATTCATTTCTTAACTGGTACATTTATTTGTTTTGTGCATTAGACTAAGATTTGAATAAGGATTATTTATCTTAATCTCACATTTGATGCCAATTTATGATTATGAATCTATGACAAATATTCCAAAATTCAAAATTAGTCTCACTCAAGTGGAATAAATAACTTCATTCATGAATATCACCACTAGTAGATCCCATTTCCATTGAGTAATAATATACGGTGTCCTAATACTATACAGAGTGTTAGTGTTTTATATGATGATGGAATAATACTTCAAGTAGAACCCTATGCATGACCTAGTATATTAGCTTTCTCTTTCAGTAAAAAATTGACACATTTTTGTAGTGTATGGTACATTAAGTGCCCGATAATATTACTCATTTATATTGCACATTCTAGTGTTGATGGTCCCAATTCAAAAGATCTTTTTATTCATTGTAAATTTAAAACTAAACTTAAAAAAATACATCCATTCAACATTCCGAAGTTAGTGGATCTCATCTTACAGAAAGCAATCATAATCCAATCTATTAGACTAAAATTAGGTATAAAAAATATAGAATAGTATTAAGCATATTTTAAGCTAATAAAATCTATTCCAAGCCAATGGAATAATCCTATTAGACTAATACTAAATCAAATATAGAATAGTATTAAGCATATCTTAAGCTAATAAAATCTATTCCAAGCCAATGGAATAATCCTATTTAATCTCATGCACCAAATACTTATGTTAGTATAGTTCTAAAATTTTTAGATGTCACTTGTTGCTACATTGAAGCATGTTTTTTTCATTGTAATTTTGTTCCTTGATCTTTGGTTGAACAATCTTGTTAGGCCAAAACCAAGACTAGGGGGAAAAAATGGCACTAAAGGTTCATAAATTCTATAAGTAGTAACTATTTGATCTCTAAACTAAATAAATATTTAAAAATCTCCCTGAATTAACTAATTAGTAATAATGGCTCTTTTTTGGGTTAAAATTAGGAATTTTTAGAAAGAAGAAGAACATATTCTCAAATCTTAGACACTTGCTTACAAATTTGAAATAAATGAGTTTTTTTTTTTCTTAACTATTCATCACGTGCACGTGACACACTTTTTTTTTTGGTCTAATTTTTAATAGTGTCAGCAATTTGTAATAAAAATTGGTCACGTTATTTGGATAGTGAACTAGGATTAACTAAGTAAAACTAACATAAGGTCTCACCATTTTCCTAACCTTATGCGTCACTGTTTTTTTTTTTTTTTAAGAAAATATAAAAAAAAAATTCATTTGCTGTGATTCAAGAGAACTCAAACAATATTATGTAAGAAATCAAAAAAAAAAATTGTTTTGCTACGTATCTGTTAAAAAATTTACAGTTTATAACAAATAGATAATTGCTACAATAATTTTTATAATCGAAAATAATTAACTTTATAAGTTGAAATATCTAACGTCAAAATGATAAAATCTTTTTAATTTGGGCTATTATTATAATTAACCTAATAGACAATAACTTTTGCAATTTAGTAAAACAATACAATACCAATTATTAGAGTAGAAATTTATCGAAAAAATCGAAAGTAAGATTAATAAAGAAGTTTTGTATGGTTTTCAGAGAATTTTGCTAATAAAAATTTTGGTTTTGAGGGTTTCAAATTCGTACATTTTTGTGTTCTATGACTCTGGGAAAACGATAACTGTGATTGAATTTTTCAAGTCTAGTTATGGTGGCATACATGGCCAACTTAACTGAACATGAGGCCTTTGATGAAAATGTGCTCAATCCTTTATATTATAAGTCCAAATTTATTTTTTTTCTCTATGTGGGACTATAAACAAGCTAATAAATTTATAATTATAAAAGTTAAAGTAACGACTGCTATTATTATGACAAAATGAAGGTATTTACGATGTCTAATGTAACTAGATTTAATTTTTTTATGTTCAAATAAAGTAAATTAGACTATATATCTTAATGCATATATATATATATATATATATATATAATGGGTGTTGGAGCAGATTTCACCAACTGTCCACGTGTCTCTGAACTGTTGATATTGTATCTTCCAACTGTCTACGTATCCTTGTTATACCAAAGTGCTTTTGATTTCAGGCAGAGTCGGAGAGGCGGGGGAGGCCACCTGCAAATACTCTCTGATGCTTAAGTCAGTTGCTTATCTTTAATTCAGGGTAGCAAAGACTTAGTTTTTCTCTGTATAAGTATATTTTTGTCTCTTGCTCATAAACTTTTAAATATTTCTTTTTATATGCGTACATACTTCCCCTTTTTGGGGACGCATGGCTCATAAATATATAGTCCTAGAACTGTGAACCTTATGATTCTCAATCCTATGACCAAGTACCATTTCTCATCAGGACTTACTCCAGAGATCACGGGCTGAGATTACTGTGATTCTCCCTGCATCGTCGTGGCCTAGTTTCCACCGTCTCCTATGGCTCGAGCCTGTCAGGGGCAAGACTTTGACAAACCACCGTTCTGTCAGGACGGTTTGCCCAATGCGTGCACCTATTCAGGATCGTATTAAATACTCTGTCTGGGTCTGGAGCTGTGAGTTGCTTCTCACTGTACTCTGGTGGAAGTCCCTTGAAGCTCCTGACTCTCAACTGTCGAGATAAGAATCGGACTGGGCCGAGTCCATCCAAAGTCTGGGATGGGCTCGGCCCTAGCCTCGGATAGCACATGGACCTATGCGGTACCATGTGCGACTCGCAGGGCCTTTAATTGGTCACTCTGGACACGTGTCGGACGGTGTGCCCTGTTTATGACCTGTTCTGCCACTTAATCGTCCACGTGGTGTATGATTTAGGAACGGATCCCACAACTGCCCCCATTTCCCTATTTGATGGATTCATATCCATCAAGTAGGGAAATCGTTTCTCCGTTCCTCCAATTTGAGGGATATACATGGCTTCCCAATTGCCGACGTGGAGCCACGCCATTCCGTGTCACAATTTTTTTAAATTTTGAAATTCTAATGCTTCCGTCTTCTTTGCCCTGCCCTTCTCCAGGAAAAACTCTTCGGCTCCCCCTCAATAAAAGCCGCATTTATGCTCATTTCTTACTTTACCAAAATCTCTAAGTATTTCAGCTTTCTCAAATCTTAGGGTTTCCGCATCTCCTTTTTTCCAGATGCTTTTGTCTTCTTCAACCACATCTAATATGATGGTCCTGGATCTGAGTTAGGAATTCTGCTCTTTCGCAGATTCTGAATTAGGGTCGTTGAGGAGGCAGTTCTGCTTCTCCGACGGAGTCACTTTAGAGAGGGTCGACGGCCCAGCAGACTGGTACCTTTACCCCTCTACTCCAGAAGGCTCCATCGTTCTGGGGAGGCGGCATCTGGAGTGGTTGCGGTTTCTTCTCTCTCCCTTAGTCTACCAGTTCTTTAGCCTCACGGGGATTCATCCGATGCAGCTCAATGCTAACGGAATCATGATCCTGATAGGACTTTCTGCCTTGTCCGTCGTCTTCAACACGCATATTGACCTGGAAGTAGTTTTCTATGCTTATAAGCTTATCCTTATCTCCAAAAGGGGCTCTTACCCCACTTTCTATCTCTAACCGCTCTCGGGGTGCCACATCTTCTGGGGCTTGCCGAGGTCAGACAAGCAGTGGGATTCTCATTCTAGGATATACGCCGTCGAAGGGGCGTGGTGCTCTCCCCTGGGTAAACGGAGAGCGTTTTCAAATCCCTTCGTCCTTTCTGCAGGGTAAGTACTGGGTCATGAATTTTGGGTCCGTGTATATTTTGTCTGTTTTTACTCATGATGTTTTGCTTTGCGCAGCCTCTGCGAAGGAGAACAAGTTCGAGCCTCGGCTGTCGACAGGTTGGCTTCAGGAACTGGAGGGAATCATCCTCTTCGGGTCGTCTGGAGATTGCTGAAACATCCAGGCTGTCCTGAATCCCCAGGTGATGAACATGATGCCAAGGATAGTCTCATATCTCCTCTTCCCACTAGACACGTGGGTTATCACTAAGTACCTTCAGAGCCAGCTTGACACCTCTGCCCTGAATTGGTTCTGCTAGGATGAGCAAACACGCATCGCCATGGTGGGCCATCAGATCACGGCCTCGAGCCAGCTGGTGGGTCCCAACGACTTGGTGGCGCCGACTAGTCACGAGCTCGAAGTGGCAGTGAAGCTCGTGGCTGAGGAGTGTGCTAGGATCCGTAGGGAGGAGACCGTTGCCCCTAAGAGGGCTAAGGGTGAGTTCATTTTTGTATCTTTGGGCTCCGTCGGTCAGGTCATGGCTGTGTTTTAACCATGTTGCTTGCCTTTGTAGGTTCGGACATAGGCCTTTCGGCGGACCCCTCTCCGGTCAAAGGGAAGACCGCTGTGCACAAGGCTCACCCCAAGGTCCCCGCTGGTCGGTGTTTGGTGGTGTCCTCGGAGGATGAGGCCTCAGGAGTTGTCATCCCAAGAATAGGTTCAGACGACGACCTGGAAAGTCTGTTCGTGACCGGGGATGAAACGCCGGTAGCGCCAACTCCTGAGGTGGGCAGACTCATAATCCGGGAGGCGCCGGCCATGAAGATTGTGTACGGCAAGTGGGCACCTTCGAGCCTACCCAACGAGCCTTATGCGCTGACCTCTTCTGCCCCTAGCTCTGGCTCGAAGGCGGGAGCGGGGTCCGGTGCCGCCCGTTCCCATGGGGAGATTGCTGAACTCAGCGGAGGGGCTCCAAGATTAAAATCTCGGCTGTCTTCCCATTCCCCTGTCCCGACGAAGTGAGGTCGCGAGGCCGACTTATCCTTCGGGAAGGAAAGCCCGGTGGGGAAGAGGGGTAGAGCTGCCCTCTCTTTTGGCAGTAAAGACGACGGGGCCACGCTGACCCTAATGAAGAGGAGAAGGTCTGCGCGCAGTGGCCCGTCAGGAGGGGTTGGTCAAGACAAGACCGAAAAATCACGTTCAGGCGGGGCTCCAAGAGGAGCGGCAACCGAAACCGCCGATGTAGCGGCAGTCGCTGCGACCCTCTCGGTGCCTTTTTGCTCATCAAACTGGTCTGGCGTTACCACCTCTGTGTGGCCTTCGAATTCCTTGTTCTCCCAGCCAAACCTATAGCTCTCCGCAGAAAGGGCATCCACCTGCCTCTGGTACCTCGTTTTCAGTTTCTCCGTGTCCGTCAGTCTATCCTTCAATGCCACCAGCCTCAGCTCCACTTGCCACTACGACAAGTAGACCAAAAGAGTGTTAATGTCAGCAAGGTCTTCGCCGTGCTTGCGAGACAACTCTGCATGAGCCCCCATCAATTTTTTGTGATCCAAGCAAAGATGTCGGTTTACCTCATTAGACCGGTCGAGTCTGCGCTGCAGGGAATGGGCCTCCGGTTTGGCTTTCGCCTCGGCTTTCCTTGCCTCTTTGGCATCATTGACGGCTCTGTCGCGAGCGATCAAAGCCAGCCTCATCTCCGCCCCTGCGTTC
>JXTB01000709.1:30629-72239 GCA_002914805.1 Parasponia andersonii
CGGAGCTGTGTACCTCAGACACGGGCAATGCCTAGGGAAAGGGTCCGGCTGTGGAGTTCGAGCTGGAGGCGCTTTCTCTGGAGAACATTAAGGTCTGTCGCTAACCACAGTATTGCGCAGGTCTGGCTCATCTGGCCGCCACTCCCATGTTTTTCTGCATCCATGCTGAACGCTGACCTTGTTTTCTTGTATTCTATAGCAAGCTGCCATCCAGTCTTTCTACTCCTCTTGAATCAGGGAGCTGACTGGGGAGCTAAATGCTCGAGCTACGATGGCCGAGCGGAGCGAGGTCACCCTTGCTGTATTGAGGGCGTACTTCGACCTGTATCGAAGCCTGGACGAGGCTAAGTTCGACAGTGCAGTGGCACATGCTCTGAGTGTCGAGGGGGTCCAGCATGAAGAGCTGGCTACTAGGTTAGCCGAAGCTGAGGCTGATAGGTTGGCTCAAGCCGAGGCCACCAGGCTGGCCCAAACTGAGCTCGGGGTCAAAGAGCAGGAGCTACAGAACGCAGGGGCAGAGATGAGGCTGGCTTTCTTCGCTCACAACAGAGCCGTCGATGATGCCAAAGAGGCGAGGAAAGCCGAGGCGAAAGCTAAACTGGATGCCCATTCCTTGCAGCACAGACTCGACCGGTGCAATGAGGTAAACCGATATTTTTGTTTGGACCACAAAAAATTAATGGGGGCTCATGTAGAGTTGTCTCATAAGCACGGCGAAGACCTCGCCGACATCAACACTCTTTTGGTCGACTTGTCGTAGCAGCAAGCAGAGCTGAGGCTGGTGGCGCTGAGGGATAGACTGGCAGACACGAAGAAACTGAAGACGAGGTATTAGAGGTAGGTGGATGTCCTTTCTGCAAAGAGCTACAGGTCTGGCTGGGAGAACAAGGAATTCGAAGGCCACGCGGAGGTGGTAATGTCAGACCAGTTTGATGAGTAGAAAGGCATAGAAAGGGACCATTATTCCGTCAAGCACTACATGCAGCAGCTAGGGGATGAGATCAATATCGTGTATCCTGCTGATGTGCTAAAGATGCTCGACGAAAAAAAAAGACGGGCCCTCTACATTCGTCTCTGTTGCTAAGGAGATTTTCCTCGCTTCCGGTCCGCTAGAGCAAACCTCAGAGGTTCCTGGCGGTCAGCCTGATCTTGGGACCTTAACTGGTGATGGGTCTGGTGCGGTCATTTTATCCAACGATGATTCTGACCTTGGTACACCACCCTCTGCCGGAGCTGGTCCAAGTGCCGAAACTGGCTGCGCTCCCCTGACTAGAGGTAATTAGGGCCTCTTGCTCTGTGCATTTGTAAAGTTGACCCTTGTTTTAACCATCCGTTTAAATAATAGAAATCGTGCTGTTTTCTCAAGTTTATTCCCTTCTCTCAATCTTTTTGTTGACCGCGTTTAGGGTTAGGGTCAGATATCGTATACGACGCCATTCCCTTGTCGATAGTGTGGCCGACGTTTGGGTTTGACTCGGTCGTATATAATTTCGAGTTCTTAGAGAATTCTCCTCGTACCATGATCGACAAGATTAGCTCTTGAGATCAGGATGTGAGTTTCAACTCATCCGATTTTGAGGATGTATAACCTCTGTTATGACTTGTCTTGGCAGAATTTGACCCGCGTGTGTGGCTGGACTTCTCTGATCCCAAATGGGAACGCGCCAGGAACCAGCTCCAGGGGTTGTTGACCACTATTTGGACCCATTGCTGCAAAGGAAAAGGCCCGGGCTCGGCTCTCATCGGGAGCAAACATGGCGCTACCATTCTGATGTGTCCCTGCGAGTCCGTCCAAGACCTGCTTCTTATAAGTAGAGCTTCCGGGTACGTGTCCCTGTCGACCATACATGTTGTATTTTAGGAAATAATAAACAGAGTTTGATTTTAACTTCTGTCTTCATGCTTGGTCTTGTACTAGACTACTTCCAACGGGTAGGCTCTAACTCTGTTCATTCCCAGTCCACGCATAATTAAACCGCTCTCTGGGTAGGGTCTGCTTCTAACGGGTAGACCCTGACCCCTCTTACCTTTGTCTCGCACGCGGATAAAACGCTCTCTGGGGAGGGTCTGCTTCCAACGGATAGACCCTGACCCCTCTTACCNGGAGTTCGAGCTGGAGGCGCTTTCTCTGGAGAACATTAAGGTCGTCGCTAACCACAGCATTGCGCAGGTCTGGCTCATCTGGCCGCCACTCCCATATTTTTCTGCATCCATGCTGAACGCTGACCTTGTTTTCTTGTATTCTACAGCAAGCTGCCATCCAGTCTTTCTACTCCTCTTGAATCAGGGAGCTGACTGGGGAGCTAAATGCCCGAGCTACGATGGCCGAGCGGAGCGAGGTCACCCTTGCTGTATTGAGGGCGGACTTCGACCTGTATCGAAGCCTGGACGAGGCTAAGTTCGGCAGTGCAGTGGCACATGCTCTGAGTGTCGAGGGGGTCCGGCATGAGGAGCTGGCTACTAGGTTAGCCGAAGCTGAGGCTGACAGATTGGCTCAAGCCGAGGCCGCCAGGCTGGCCCAAACTGAGCTCGGGGTCAAAGAGCAGGAGCTGCAGAACACAGGGGCAGAGATGAGGCTGGCTTTCTTCGCTCGCAACAGAGCCGTCGATGATGCCAAAGAGGCGAGGAAAGCCGAGGCGAAAGCTAAATTGGAGGCCTATTCCTTGCAGCACAGACTCGACTGGTGCAATGAGGTAAACCGATATTTTTGTTTGGACCACAAAAAATGGATGGGGGCTCGTGTAGAGTTGTCTCGTAAGCACGGCGAAGACCTCGCCGAGATCAACACTCTTTTGGTTGACTTGTCGTAGCAGCAAGTGGAGCTGAGGCTAGTGGCACTGAGGGATAGATTGGAAGACACGAAGAAACTGAAGACGAGGTACTAGAGGTAGGTGAATGTCCTTTCTGCAAAGAGCTACAGGTCTGGCTGGGAGAACAAGGAATTCGAAGGCCACGCGGAGGTGGTAATATCAGACCAGTTTGATGAGTAGAAAGGCGTCGAAAGGGACCATTATTCCGTCAAGCACTACATGCAGCAGCTAGGGGATGAGATCAACATCGTGTACCCTGCTGATGTGCTAAAGATGCTCGACGAAAAAAAAGACGGGCCCTCTACATCCGTCTCTGTTGCTAAGGAGATTTTCCTCGCTTCTGGTCCGCTAGAGCAAACCTCAGAGGTTCCTGGCGGTCAGCCTGATCTTGGGACCTTAACTGGTGATGGGTCTGGTGCGATCATTTTATCCAGCGATGATTCTGACCTTGGTACACCACCCTCTGCCAGAGCTGGTCCAAGTGCCGAAACTGGCTGCGCTCCCCTGACTAGAGGTAATTAGGGCCTCTTGCTCTGTGCATTTGTAAAATTGACCCTTGTTTTAACCATCCGTTTAAATAATAGAAATCGTGCTGTTTTCTCAAGTTTATTCCCTTCTCTCAATCTTTTTGTTGACCGCATTTAGGGTTAGGGTCAGATATCGTATACGACGCCGTTCCCTTGTCGACAGTGTGGCCGACGTTTGGGTTTGACTCGGTCGTATATGATTTCGAGTTCTTAGTGAATTCTCCTCATACCATGATCGACAAGATTAGCTCTTGAGATCAGGATGTGAGTTTCGACTCATCCAATTTTGAGGATGTATAACCTCTGTTATGACTTGTCTTGGTAGAATTTGACCCGTGTGTGTGGCTGGACTTCTCTGATCCCAAATGGGAACGCGCCAGGAACCAGCTCCAGGGGTTGTTGACCACTATTTGGACCCATTGCTACAAAGGAAAAGGCCCGGGCTCGGCTCTCATCGGGAGCAAACAGGGCGCTACCATTCTGATGTGTCCCTACGAGTCCGTCCAAGGCCTGCTTCTTATAAGTAGAGCTTCTGGGTGCGTGTCCCTGTCGACCATACATGTTGTATTTTAGGAAATAATAAACAGATTTTGATTTTAACTTCTGTCTTCATGCCTGGTCTTGTACTAGACTACTTCCAACGGGTAGGCTCTAACTCTGTTCATTCCCAGTTCACGCATAATTAAACCGCTCTCTGGGTAGGGTCTGCTTTTAACGGGTAGACCCTGACCCCTCTTATCTTTGTCTCGCACGCGGATAAAATGCTCTCTGGGGAGGGTCTGCTTCCAACGGATAGACCCTGACCCCTCTTACCTTTGTCTCGCACGCGGCTAAAACGCTCTCTGGGGAGGGTCTGCTTCCAACGGGTGGACCCTGACTTTGCTTTCTTTTAGCTTTTCGTATAGCTGAGATGCTCCTTAGGGAGAGTCTACTTCCAATGGATGGACCCTGACCATGCTTTCCTTTAGCATTTTGTATAGCTAAGATTCTCCTTAGGAAGGGTTTACTTCCAACGGGTAGACTATGTCCCTACTTTCATTTAGCTTTTCATATGGCTAAGCCGCTCCTTAGGGAGGGTCTACTTCCAACAGGTGGACCCTGACCCTGCTTTCCTTTAGCTTTTCATATAGCTAAGATGCTCCTTAGAGAGGGTCTACTTCCAACGGATAGACCCTATCCCTCCTTTCATTTAGCTTTTCGTATGGCTAAGGCGCTCCTTAGGGAGGGTCTACTTCCAACGGGTGGACCCTGACCCTGCTTTCCTTTAGCTTTTCGTATAGCTAAGATACTACTTAGGGAGGGTCTACTTCTAACGGGTAGACCCTGTCTCTGTTTTCATTTAGCTTTTCGTATGGCTAAGGCGCTCCTTAGGGAGGGTCTACTTCCAATAGGTAGACCCTGTCCCTATTTTCCTTTGAGATCAGGCCATAAGTTTTTGCCGTGCAGTCTATCGCCTTTCGCACATCCTCACGGGTCGTGGGCGAGTGACGTGATCCCTGTAGTATGCTTCTTGATGGGGCTGGCTGGCAAGTTTTTTTGGTTTCGCAGCTCTTTCCTCTTCGTACGTTTTCTCGGACCATCGGCAAGCCTTTTATTGCATGATGTGATTCCCATAGTACGATCATTTTTGAGGTCTGCTGGCAAGTTTTTAGTTGCGCAGCTCTTTCCTCTTCATACGTTTTCTCGGGCTATCGTCAAGCATTTTATTGCAAGATGTGATTCCCATAGTACAATCGTTTTCGAGGTCTGCCGGCAAGTTTTTGGTTGCGCAGCTCTTTCCTCTTCGTACGTTTTCTCGGGCCATCGGTTAGCATTTTATTACACGATGTGATTCCCATAGTACGATCGTTTTCGAGGTCTGCTTGCAAGTTTTTGGTTGCGCAGCTCTTTCCTATTCGTACATTTTCTCGGGCCATCGGCTAGTATTTTAGTGCACAATGTGATTCCCACAGTACGATTGTTTTCGAGGTCTACTGGCAAGCTTTTGGTTGCGCAACTCTTTCCTCCTCATACGTTTTCTCGGGTCGTCGGCAAGCGACGTGATCCCTGCAGTACGATCTTTATGAGGTCTGCTGGCAAGTTTTTAGTCTTGCAGCTCTTTTCTCTTCGTACATTTTCTTGGATCATTGGCTAGCATTTTAGTGCACGATGTGATTCCCATAGTACGATCGTTTTCAAGGTCTGCTGGCAAGCTTTTGGTTGCGTAGCTCCTTCCTCCTCGTACGTTTTCTCGGGTCATCGGCAAGCGATGTGATCCCCGCAGTACGATCTTTATGAGGTATGCTGGCAAGTTTTTGGTCGCACAGCTCTTTCTTCTTCGTACGTTTTCTTGGGCCATCGGCTAGCATTTTAGTGCATGATGTAATTCCCATAGTACGTTCGTTTTCGAGGTCTGCTGGCAAGTTTTTGGTTGTGCAGCTCTTTCCTCTTCGTACGTTTTCTCGGGCCATCGGCAAGTATTTTATTGCATGATGTGATTCCCATAGTACGATCATTTTCGAGGTCTGCTGGCAAGTTTTTGATTTCACAGCTCTTTCCTCTTCGTACGTTTTCTCGGGTCATCAGCTAGCATTTTAGTGCACGATATGATTCCCATAGTACGATCATTTTCGAGGTCTGCTGGCAAGTTTTTGGTTGCGCAGCTCCTTCCTCCTCATACGTTTTCTCGGGTCATCAGCAAGCGATGTGATCCCCGCAGTACGATCTTTATGAGGTCTGCTGGCAAGTTTTTGGTCGCGCAGCTCTTTCCTCTTCGTATGTTTTCTTGGGTCATTGGCTAGTATTTTAGTGCACGATGTGATTCCCATAGTACGATCGTTTTTGAGGTCTGCTGGCAAGTTTTTGGTTGCACAGCTCCTTCCTCTTCGTACGTTTTCTCAAGTCGTCGGCAAGTGACGTGATCCCCGCAGTACGATCTTTATGAGGTCTGCTAGCAAGTTTTTGGTTGCGCAGTTCTTTCCTCTTCGTACTTTTCCTTGGGTCTTCGGCAAGCGACGTGATCCCCACAGTATGATTCTTGATTGTGCGAATAGTGCGTGGGGTCTGCCACTGTGGGCAGACCCTTTTCCATAACAATCCAAAGGATAAATCTGTGTGGCAGATAACTTGACCTATTTTGGAATTAAACTTTTTAATAATATAAGCATTTACATGGATCTTACAATATTTACATGTGTCTCACACGTGATACTTTTTCAAGTGCTGAGTATTCCACGTGTTCGGTAGGCTCTTCTCGGTCTTGAGTTCTTTCAGGACATACGCACCATTGTCAAGTACTTTGATCACCTCATAGGGTCCAACCCAATTGGAGTCTAGTTTCGAGGAATTCCCTGTTCTGACCTTCAAGACCTAATCCCCGGCTGTTAAATCGACGAGCACTATTCTTCTTTGCATAATAGGACCTGGCCTGCTGGTATTATGAGGCCAGGTGGACTAGGGCCATGTTTCTTGTTTCTTCCAAGAAGTCTGTGCTGTGACTTAGCTGCTGCTTGTTTAGTGGGGCATCCTTTACCACTTCAGAGCGAAGGGTTGGGAGGCCAATCTCGGTCAGGATCATAGCCTCTGACCCGTAGACCATGGCGAATGGCATTCTTTCTGTCGACCTTCGCTCCGTGGTTCGATGGGCCCACATAACAGCCGGTAGCTCTTCTAATCACCTGCCTTTAGCCTCCTGCAAGTTCTTTTTGATATTGCTAAATATGGCCTTGTTCGTTGCCTCTGCTTGGCCGTTTCCCTGAGGATAGTTCACGGATGAGAAACTGAGCCTTATATAATATAGCTCACACAGTTCCTTAAGCTTAACATTCTGGAACTGTTTGCCTTGATTAGCGTGTATCTCTTTCGGAATCCTGTATCAACAGATTATGTTTTTCCAAATGAAGTTAATTGTGTCTGCCATACTAACGGTCGCGTAGGCATTAGCCTTTACCTATTTGGTGAAATAATCTGTGGCCAGCAAGACGTACCTTCTTTTTCTTGGACTTCTGGGGAGTTCTCCCATGATGTCCAGGCCCTATTTCGCAAACGGCCAAGGAGTTATGTTCGAATGGAGTTCCTCCGCGGGTTGGCATTTCATGGGGGCGAACCTCTGGCACTTATCATATTTTTTGATAAATCGGGCCACCTCGATCATCATATATAGCTAGAAGTATCCAGCCGTCAGAGCATTATAGGCGAGGCTACGTCCGTCAAAGTGGATGCCGCATACTCCTTCATGGATTTTCTCTATCAGTTTCTGCACTTCGACGGGACCTACACACCGCAACATCGGTCCCATTGTCGATTTCCTATACAGTTACTCCCCCACCATCGAGTATCTGGCAGCCTTCAGTCTGATCGACCTTGCTTCTTAGGGGTCCGCAGCTAGGTTTCCCAATGCCAAATACTGGGTGATGGGTTTCATCCTCCCCTCGTTTGCGGAGCTGGTTGCAAACACATGGCGTGCGGGGGTCTCCGAAGGGTCCTTCATGTTTTTCGCCCTCTAGGAGAATCTCTGTGTGTCTGATTGTTCCCCTAATCGACGCACTCTTAGCTAGCTCATCAGCCTTCTGGTTCATCTCCATGGGAATCTGTTCGATATTGAAACTGCTAAAGCAGGCTTTCACCCCCATTACCTTGGAGAAGTACCTGTATAATCTCGGCTCTTTTACTTCGAAGTCTCCTTTGACCTGACCTATGATCAACTGTGAGTCGGTCTTTACTGTGATGCTCCCCACTCCAAAGTGCAGAGCTAGTTCAAGGCCTTGCAGCAGTGCCTCGTACTCCGCCTTGTTATTCGTTGCCTGGAAACCGAGCCTCAAAACTTTCTCTACTCTGAGTCCTGTTGGGGTCTGTAAGACTATCTCGATACCTGACCCCGAGACATTCGTGGATCCGTCGGTGTAGAGGGTCCAGGCTAAAGGGAGGCGAGGCTGAGATGTCTGAAGCGGGTCGCTCAGCTCGCCAAAGGATTTGATTTTCACTAGGAAATCTGCCATGACTTACCCTTTCTTCGCCACTCGAGGCCAATACTCGATGTCATATATCCCCAGTTCGATGGCCCACTTGGTTAGTTGTCCCGATAGGTCCGGTTTGGCCAAGATTTGCCAGATAGGGAAATCCATATACACGGTGATCGAGTGTGCCTCAAAGTATTGCCTGAGTCTCTTCTTAGCATTGACTAGAGCGAGGACCAGTTTCTCTGCCATACTATATCGCGTTTCGGCATCCAGGAGCATGCGGCTTGTATAAAACATTGGCTTCTGCTTGCTGTCTTCCTCGACGAATAGTACGGTACTGATCGCTATTTCGGATACTGCTAAATAAGCATATAGGTGCTCCCCCTCTGCTGGGGAAGCATGGATAGGTGGATGACTTAAGTACAGCTTGAGGTCTGTCAGTGCCTTGTCCTGCTCCTCCCCCCAGGCGACAGTGGAGCTTCTTTTTAGGCACTGGAAGAAAGGTTTGCATCGGTCAGACATCTTGGAGACGAACCGGCTGAGAGCGGCTATCTTCCCGGCTAGGCACTGGACCTCCCGAATAGTCGAGGGTCTCTACAGGTTTGCGATTGAAGACAACTGGGTCGAGTTGGCCTTAATACCCTTTCTGCTGACGATGTGGCCCAGGAACTGGTCGGAGGATATCCTGAACGCGCATTTCTTGGGGTTTAGATGCATCTGATATTGCCTTAGAATCTGGAAACATTCGTCTAGATGTCGCAGATTGTCCGAAGCTTCTCTGCTCTTTACGACCATGTCGTCGATGTAGACTTCCATAGTTTTCCCCAGTAGCCCGATGAACATTTTGTTCATGAGCCTCTGGTAGGTTGCCCTCGCGTTCTTAAAACCAAATGGCATACGTTTGTAACGGTACAGACCTCGCTCTGTAATAAATGCCGTGTGGATCTGGTCTTTCTCGTACAGGGGGATCTGGTTGTATCCAGAGTAGGTATCCAGGAAGCTCATCCTGTCGAATCCCACCGTTGCATCTACCTTTTGGTCGATCCTTGGTAGGGGGAAGCTATCCTTCGGGCAGGCCTTGTTCAGGTTGGTGAAGTCTATGCAAGTATGATCGTCGCTGTTTTTCTTCTTCACCACCACCAGGTTGGAGACCCAGCACGGGTATACGCATTCCATGATCAGGCCGTTCTTCAGTAGCGTCTCTACCTTCTTGTTAATCGCCCTGTTTTTCTCTGGCGTGAACCTTCGGTGTCTCTGCCTGACCAAAGGGAAATTATGGTCTATATTCAGCTGGTGGCAAGTGTGTGCGGGGTCTATCCCGGGCATGTTGTCGTGAGACCACGCGAAGACATCTTTGTTCTGCCTCAGGAGCCTCAACATCTCGTTCTTTTCCTCTTCGGGCAGCAGGGCCCTGATTAAGACTACCTTCACCAGTTCTGCCTCTTTCAAAGGGACTGCTACTAGCTCCTCAATCGTAGAATCTGGCCCATCAGACTCCTCTTCGATCCGCTTTATGTATACTGGCAGGCGGTCCTTTGATTGCTATCTGTCCCCGTCGAGGCCCTCGTGCTCGCATCAGCTCCCCTTAGGGCGGTTGAAAAATATTTCCTCGTAGAGGCCTGGTCTCCCTTGATGTCTATCGTATAGGTACCATCCGTTGATAGACATCTTAAGACCTGGTGGAGGGTGGAGGTGACCCCATGCATGGCGTGGATCCATCCTCTCCCCATGATAACATCGAAGGAGGACTGGCAGTCGATGACGACGAAGTCCACGTCTAAGCATCTCTCCGCAGTGCAGACCTTCACGGTCACGACGCCCAAGGGGCTGACCTTAGCACTGTCGAAAGCGAACAGCAGGTGATAGGTTGGCCTGAGTGCATTTCGATTCAGGCCCATGCTCTCGAACGTGCTGAGGAAAAGGATGTCGATGCTGCTCTCACCATCGATCAGGATCCTTCCGACCAATGCGAAGTCGATCTGCAGCTTAATCACCAAGGGGTCGTCGTGAGACAGGCGCACCGTGGTCAAATCTTGCCGAGTGAAGGCGATGGGTGCGGCGAAGGCGCAACTTTCTCCCATCATCAAATGGTTGACGGAATGGCCATCCCCCTCAGGCATTTTACCCTTTCTTCGGTCTTTTTGAGGCATTTTTCCTTCTCCTCCCGGCCCTAGGTCGGCTCTGGTCTGCCCATGATGGTCGGGACTATCCTCAGGGCATGTTCTCCTAATCCAAAGGCCTGGGTCTGCTTGCCTTTTTTGGGCCTGGTGGCGTCTTCTTGTGGCTAGATTCTGCCAGTCTTCATATACTGCTTCAACTTGCCGGCATAGATTGCCATCATAACCCGCGTGTAAATGTTGCGGTAGTTGATGGTGTCATGCCTGTGATCCTTGTAAAATTGGCAGTACATGTTCCTGTTTTTCACGTGCTCAGGAACGCCGGACTTGGGCGGGTCTTTGAAAATGCCCCTGTCCCTGTTTTGGAGATAGATCACGTCGATCGGCATGTTGAGCTCATATTTCGGCAGTGGGTCACGAGACGCTTTCCTCCTCTTGCTGCCTTCTTGACCACCTTGGGTGGGGGCTTCCTGTTTCAGAGTTGGCCCTTGGTCTGGTGCGGGCCTCTTTACCTCTTGCGGGGCCGGGGTTGGTACCGGCACTGTTGTTATCGCGGCGGAGGCCTTGGGTGCTTTCTGGCGACTTTCCAGTACCCTGAATACCCCTTCCAACTTTGCCTGGACATCCGCCATATCGTACGGAAGATTCAAAAGCAGATGGTTCGATAGCATCGATCCTAGCTGCAGGCCCCTGACGAACGAGCATGCGGCTTGGACTGAGTTGGCGTTATGCACTAGGGACACCACCTCTAGGAAACGTGACAGGTATTCTCTCGGAGACTCGTTCGCGGTTTGTTCCAACCGGTCAAGGTCTCGCATGGTTTTCTGCTGCCTCCGGGCACCTGCGTACTGCTTTAAGAAAAATTTGCAGAAATCTTCGAACCCATTTATGGATTTCTCTGGGAGTTGTCTGAACCATAATAGAGTCGGTCCTACCAGGGTTGTAGAGAAAACTTTGCAGGTCACAGCCTTATCCCTGGTTTCCAAGGTCATCTTCTGCTGAAAGTGGTATATGTGATTGAGGGGGTCGATTTTCCCCTCGAACAGCCTGAAGGTCGGGGTTGTGAAGTCTCTCAACTTGGGATCCATCTGGATCCAATCGGTGAAGGCCGGGGGTTAATCCCTCGCACAGTTTGCTCTGCCAGATCATCGAGGGTCTGGCTGTGATGGGCCCTGAGCCTCTTACTCAGCTCTGCCATCATTTCTTGCTTCCAGTTGGGAAGCACACATTCTGGGCTTCCTTGGTTCTTCTGTCTACAGCCGCTCCGGCTTGGAAAAGCCTCGTCTAGCTTTGTCGCTCCCCCTGCATCCGCGATCTGGATGGGGCAGGAACTTCCCTCGGTGGTTGGCCCCCAGACTCTTATTGGATCTCTTCGACAAAGTCTTCCCTTCGCTCGCTCCTGCCTTCGCTTGCCAGCAGCCCTTCGAGGCGGACGTTATCTCTGCACACTTCTGCGACTTCATCTTTTAAACCCAGGACGGCCTTGTGGGCAATCTCTGTCTTCCGGTTTACTTCTACCAGGGCAACGAGCATCTGGTCCAACTTGCTCAAGACCCAGTTGTGCTTCCCGGGAGCTTCCTTTGGCATTGAGATGTGCGCTCCTGGTTATCACTCTTAAGGGTGCCATCTTCTGATGTTGTATGGCCTTTTTGTTTGGGGAGAGTGCGATCGTGAGACTCCTACTCTTTCTCTCGCACTCAAAGTCGTTCTCACAGACGGCGCCAAACTGTTGGAGTGGTTTTCACCAGCTATCCACGTGTCTCTGAACTGCTGATGTTATATCTTCCAACTGTCCACGTATCCTTGCTATACTAAAGTGCTTTTGACTTCAGGCAGGGTTAGAGAGGTGGGGGAGGCCACCTGCAAAGACTTTTCGATACTTAAGTCAGTTGCTTATCTTTGATTCAGGGTAGCAAAGACTCAGTTTTTCTCTGTACGAGTATATCTTTGTCTCTTGCTCATAAACTTTTAAATATTTCTTTTTGTATGCGTACATGCCCCCCTTTTTAGGGATGCATGGCTCATATATATATAGTCCTAGAACTGTGAACCTTATGGTTCTCAATCCCAGGACCGAGTACCTTTTCTCATCAGGACTTACTCCAGAGTTCACAGACCGAGATTACCGTGATTCTCCCTGCATCATCGTGGCCTAGTTTCTGCCGTCCCCTATGGCTCGAGCCTGTCAGGGGTGAGACTTTAACAAACCGCCGTTCTGTCAAGACGGTTTGCCCAATGCGCGCACTTACTCAGGATCGGATTAAATGCTCTGTCTGGGTCTGGAGCTGTGAGTTGCTTCCCACTGTACTCACGTGGAAGACCCTTGAGGCTCTCGACCCTCAGCTGTCGAGGTAAGAATCGGACTAGGTCGAGTCTATCCAGGGTCTGGGATGGGCTCAGCCCTAGCCTCGGACAGCCCACGGGCCTATGCGATACCACGTGCGACTCGCGTGGCCTTTAATTGGTCACTCTGGACACGTGTCGGACGGTGTGCCCCGTTTATGACTTGTTCGACCACTTAATCGTCCACATGGTGTATGATTTAGGAACGAGTCCCACAATGGGATCTTGAGTTTCAAAGGGACAGTTGCCACCTTTCAGGGTGGGCTCTAAAGGCTCTAAATACTTTTGGTAGATAGATCCTCCAATAAGGATCTTTTCAAAAACCTGAAGAAAAAAAGAGCATGTTTTCCTAATTCTTTCCTAATTCATTAAAGTATATTTGTTCAGTTGATTCTTTACTTGAGTTATTGGTATGCTCGTACTACAAGCTAGTAAACTTTTTAAGAGCTCTTTTTTGTGACGAGTCAAACTCTATAGGTAAGTCTTTATTAAAATTTTTATATCTCCATATATATTTTGTATTATACATATTTATTCTAATCACAATATTAAAAAAAAAAATGGAAACAAGACAATAATAATGAAAATAATTTTTTAAAAATATTTAAACATCAATTTTAGTCAATAAATTAATTTTTTTAAAAAATAAGATTAAATATGAAAATCAACTTTTTTTTAGTGAGACTTAATTAATGACATATCTTTATTACAAATTAAATAAAAATATTTATTACTACTTAATTTCTATCATATCTTTCATTATAAATAATATATTTTCACGTCTATCCTCGGTATAACGCCTATCCTCGATATAACTCGAATTTAGGACTGAGATCTTAAATAATAAATACTCTTACCACTTGAACTAATTCATTCATCTATGAAAATTAACTTATGGCCTAGTAAACAACTAATTCTAATTAAATAGCTTCTTCAAATTTGACTTATCTAGTGGCTCTTTCGTCTTTATTTTTTCTTTTAATTTTAACTGAAAAGTCTTAAGAATTAAGAACTACAAGAGAGAGATTGGGAGACGAAGAAAAAAGTAGAATATTTTGTTTCTTTTTTTAATTTACAAAATATATTGTGAAATTGAAAATAAACGGATATTAAATTATATGTCAATAAAGCTAAAAAAAAAAAAGTAATACCTAGATTCTAAAGAAAACAAACGTTACTGGAGAAAAAAAATCTTAATCCTCTCCAAAATTTTAAGCAACTTATAACGTGAATACGAAGAAGTTACGAAAAATATGTAAAACTAATATATAATCAGATTTTCTAAATTCTTATTTTTTTTTTTAATTCAATTCTGATTGAAATTTGAAAGAAAATATTTTGTTTGAGTCTTGAAATATGAAAATGTCAGCTTTATATATAATCAGATTGTTCAGTTCTTATTAATTTGTTTTTGAATTCAATTCTTATTGATATTTGAAAGAAAATATTTTGTTTGAGTTTTGAAATATGAAAATATCGAAACAATAAGGTATTATTATTCCAATTTTTAAAAAAATATATATTTTTTTTCCTTTACTATATAGTTAAAAGCCTATTAATTTTAAAGAAAAATACAAAGGGGAAACCCCTAAACTGCCTATAGCTACACGGCGGGCCTCGACTCCTTCCTTCTATTATTCCAGCTGATCTCGTTCCTGTTTTCTCCTTACTTTCGACAATTTTCTCTTCAAGTTCACTGTGAAAGATATCTGGGATTTAAGCACTACCATCAACTGGATATGGAGCAGTAGAAGAATCCGAACGACTGTGAGAAATTCAGCTTGGCCCTTTCCCTGTCCATAATCTTCAGGTAAATCCCAGAAATTTTGATGCGTTTACACAAATGGGTTCCTTGTCAATCTGCTTCCGAGGGCTTCTCTTCGTCTAATTCATACTTTAGGGTGAATTTTTCGTTATAAATTTTGTCGGGTATGTCCGAACTCTTTAGATATATAGCACAAGGTCATATGTTTTGGCTAGAATGTAGTTAACCCTTGACTTCAGGTCTCCTGAGGGGTTTCCATTAATGAAACCTTAGTTTTATTGTTTGAATACTTAATTTCTCTATTTTCTTCATTTGTTGTTGTTGTTTTTGTTCTCGCACTTATGCGGTTTTGCATTGTATGTCTCATTTAGTTGCACTTTTGTTAATTGATCGAATGTATAGTGGGGTGGTTGAGCAACCCCTCTTTGTATCATCTGGGTACATGCATTTTCGACGCAATTTGTTTTTAGGTTTTATGTCAATAGAGTCGCGGTGATGAAAACGGCCACATGTATATGCTTGAAGCATGTAAATACTGGTTGATTGCTTATATCTATTGCAGCTTATAGCCTTATACAAAGTTTCATAATCCGGGAGGGGTATACTCAGTTATTCAGACCATAGATATATGTATGCGGTTTAATAATTTGGACAAGTTCACTTTGTAGATTTATGTTTTACTTTATCAAACACATTTCAGTTCAAAAGTAACATGCAGTTTGTCAAGTTTTGTTATTTATTAAGACGTATATTTACGTATATTTAATGGGTCAAGTATGTTTTTGTTAAATGGATTAATAGTATTTAATGGATACTGTGATTGCGAGTGAACTCTTTCTCTAACTATTTCTTTTTTTGAAATTTGGGTGCAGGGTAATTGTATTCCTTATTTTTTCTTACACTACATCGATGTGCTTCGGATGTAAGTTCATCAAGAGAAAAAGTAAGTGAGTTGTTATTTTAAGTTTCGGGCTCCAATGGATTCACCTGAACACAATCGGAGTCATGCAAAACGGGACAAGGATGATGGCTCAGATGTGAAGAATGATAGGGCTGGAGATGATGATGACTGGGAAGGCACTGATAAGAGGAAGCACAGGTCAAGTAGGTCAAGAAAGTCTGGTAACGGAGAGGAAGTTGAAGGCTTAGACGGAAATGGACGGAGAAAAAGTTATGGGGATAGAAATGAAGGAAGGAAAAAGTCTGGTGGCTCAAGTAGAGCTGATAGCGAAGAAGAGGATAATGACTCGAGAAAAGAATTGCGTGCTAAGCAGGGGAAGAAAAAGCAGGAAGAAAGCAGCTTGGAAAAATTGAGCAGCTGGTACCAGGATGGAGAATTAGAGAACAAGCAAGATGGTGGAGATAAGTCAGGGAGTAGAGGGAAAAGTCGAGCTGATGAAACTGAGAGAAGGAAAGTAACCTCAAAGAATTCAGATTATGAGAGTTCTCAAAGTAGAAGTAAAAGCAAAGAAGAAAAGTCACATGATGGAGAGCTTGAAAAGATGCCAGATAGAGATTCCAAGCATTCAGACAAGAAAGAAAGTGGCCGAGAGAAGAGTCATGTGTCTACGGAACATTCAAGGAGCTCCAGAAGAAGATGGGATGAAACAGATGTCAAGAAAGCAGAGGAAAGTACTTCTGAAAGAGCTGATTCAAGAAGTGGTAAGGCTGCTGATCCCAAGAACGAAAGTTCTAGAGACAAAATTGCATCTGCCAGAAATGAAACCAGTGAAAGTAGAAGCAGAGGTTTGGATTTGAATAATGAAAGGGTTAATAAATCTAATAACAGAGAAGAAAGAAAAGCTGATGCAGAGAGGAGTAAGAGTAAAGGCAGATTGGAACCACTAGAAGAAGATAGTAGGGGTAGTCCAATTGCGCCTGATGACATATCAGGCAGGGAGAAAATTGAGAAGCATAAGCAGCAGAGAACTTCTAGTCGGGATGTCTCTGAAAGCCGAGAGAGACCCTTCAATGCAGATGAAGATGGCAATGCGTGGATGAAAGATAAAGGTTCAAGAGAGTTGGGAAATGCAAACAGGTCTAGGACTCCAGAGAGAGGTGGGAGGCGTCACCATGATTCAGAATACTCTGATATGGATTATGAAAGAAGTTTTAAGCGAAAGGAACTTGAAAAGGACGGCTACAAGGATGATCGCTCGAAAGGTAGGGATGAAAGTTGGAGCGAAAGGAGTAGGGACCGAGAAGGTTCCAAAGAGAACTGGAAAAGGAGACAAAGCAGCAGCAACGATAAAGACTCTAAACATGGGGATGTTGGTTATGAGCATGGAAGAGAATGGGAGATTCCTAGACATGGTCGTGAGAGGGGTGACAGTGTTAGGCATAATGAAAGGCCTCGTGGTCGATCTGGTAATAGGAAAGATGGAAGTAGGAGTGAGGCTGTGAAGACATCCTCAAACTTTGGAATTTCAAATGAAAACTATGACGTAATTGAGATCCCAGTCAAGCCTCTGGATTATGGAAGAGCAGATTCAGGATCCAACTTTTCTAGGAGAACTGAAGTTGGACAGCAGTCTGATGGAAAATCCTATTCTAACGATGAAGAATGGGCATATTTACAAGAGGATCGAGCTAGAAGAACTGAGCTTGGTTCTGGGCCTCCCAGTGAAGATTTGAAGGAGAGATTTCCAGATGATGGTGCACGAGATCAAAATTCATGGAGGGATGACTTTGATTTCCATGGAGGAAAAGGACGAGGCCAGAAAGTTGCAATGTCTGGTCGCAGTGGTGGTGGCCAAGGTTCTAGTGGTGGTTCACAGCCTCCTTATGGAAGCCAAGAGGCAGGATCCTTCAATAGAGCTTCTCTGCAAGGAATAAAGGGGGGTAGAATTGGGAGAGGAGGAAGAGGCAGACCTACTGGAAGAGAAGGCCAACAAGTTGCAATCCCTCTGCCAATTTTGGGATCACCATTTGGACCTCTTGGAATGCCTCCACCAGGACCCATGCAGCCACTTACCCCTAGCATGTCACCTGCTCCAGGCCCACCTATTTCCCCTGGTGTCTTCATTCCACCTTTTACCCCACCTGTTTGGCCTGGAGCTCGAGGTGTTGATATGAATATGTTAGCCGTTCCTCCTGGACCATCAGGCCCAAGATTTCCCCCTAATATTGGGTCTCCAGCCAATCCTGCAATGTATTTTAATCAATCAGGTCCTGGAAGAGGAGGTGCTCCAAGCATGCATGGCCCTACTTTTAATGCTGCCGGACCGATGGGTCGCGGAACTTCAGCGGATAAAACTCCTGGTGGTTGGGTTCCTCCTAAAAGTAATGGACCTCCTGGTAAAGCTCCTTCCAGAGGAGAGCAGAATGATTACTCTCAAAATTTTGTTGACACTGGTATGCGACCCCAAAATTTCATTAGAGAGCTAGAGCTTACAAATGTTGTGGAGGATTACCCGAAGCTGAGAGAACTCATACAGAAAAAAGATGAAATTGTGGCTAATTCTGCTTCTCCTCCAATGTATTTCCAATGTGACCTGAAGGAGTTTGAGCTGTCACCAGAGTTTTTTGGGACCAAGTTTGATGTCATCCTTGTTGACCCGCCATGGGAGGAATATGTTCATCGTGCTCCTGGTGTGGCTGACCACATGGAGTACTGGACATTTGAAGAAATAATGAATCTTAAGATTGAGGTAATTGATTGATAATCACTTTTTATTGTAACTGTACTTATATTGTTGAAAAAAGCTACTTGAACATTTGTGCTTTTACTTTTCGTGTTCATTTGATTATTCAAATGCTTATCTTCCCCCCCCCCCCCCCCCCACCTTCTGTTTTTCACCCACTGCGTAGCTACTAAATCTTAAAACAATAATAAATGTCTGGTACCATATCATATGTTTGCTACTTCTGTACTGAAAACTGCAATTGCTGGGTTCCTTTGCTTGCAGACGTATGGTGCTATGTTAATGTTAGTCAGAGCTTGTCCGGTTATCATATATTCTCTTTCATTGCTAATTGTAGTCTACAACTAATTGATGCCTGAAAATTAATTTCCTGTCTTTTGACACGCTTCTTTTTCTTATTTTGACTTGGATTTCTTATTCTCTTGTCCTTCATCTTCACAGGCAATAGCAGACACGCCTTCTTTTATTTTCCTCTGGGTGGGTGATGGTGTTGGACTTGAGCAGGGCCGTCAATGTCTAAAGAAGGTGTTTGCTCAGGCCTTTAGGACTTCGATATGCCTGTAGATTTTGATTTTCCATTACTGAAATTCAAATATGCCATAATTACTGAAAATAAATGGTGATGTTGCAGTGGGGATTCCGGAGATGTGAAGATATTTGTTGGGTAAAGACCAACAAAACTAATGCAACCCCAGGGTTGCGACATGATTCTCACACTTTGTTTCAGCACTCAAAGGTCTGTTTGTGATATTTCTGATGTGGATATTAGCAGCTTCATTTGACCTGACCTCGTTTATTTATTGATTGTTTTATTTATTTCATATGGTTTTCCAACCTTTCAGAAAAGTGAAAATTCAAATTAAATAAGTAAACTGAATTTCTAAACAGCCTATTGTGTTGTGAATTTGATGAAGGAACACTGCTTGATGGGCATAAAAGGCACCGTTCGTCGCAGTACCGATGGTCATATAATCCATGCCAACATTGATACTGATGTGATAATCGCTGAGGAACCACCTTATGGTTAGTATTTTCATTTACTTCTATGGCATGGTGGTTTCATTTATTTCGATGCTTCTAATCATCAAATTGAAGGGTATCATCTTTGATCTTGTCTATTTCGTTGGGTTTTGCGGTATGCATATTTACATCTAGTGCGATCTCTCTCTCTAGTCAGAGACTCCTTTTTAACCCTGAAACTGTGGGAACAGCTCATCTTTGCATTGCTATTTTCTTTGTCAACAAATTTCTTGTTGCTCTCACTTTGCTTCACTACCTTTACGTTCTAGGTATCCTACAATTGAAATGCCAGAATCATGAAGTCAGCTCTTATCATAAATATACCTTTGGAATTGCAGGTTCAACCCAGAAGCCTGAGGACATGTATAGGATAATTGAGCATTTTGCTCTTGGCCGTAGGAGGCTTGAGCTTTTTGGCGAGGATCATAATATTCGGTCTGGTTGGTTGACCACTGGTAAAGGACTATCCTCATCGAATTTTAATACTGAGGTACAGACTTGTGCATGCACATTTTTACTAAAACATGAGATTGTCATTGTTCTTTTACTTATTTATAATAGCTAGTCATGCTCCATACCAAAAGGATAAGTGGATTGCTAACAACAATGCTTTATACTATAATGTTTATAATGATATAAGTAGCATCAAATTGTACGGATTGTAATATGATCTTAGTGTAACTAACTTAGCCTAAGATTTGGACCTTTCTATTCATGATTTGTTTTCCGAGTTCTACTGAGTGGTTTTTGTGCCGAAGTCTTGACTTTTGATTTGCACGTCATCCAGTCATATATCAGGAACTTCGCTGACAAGGACGGAAAAGTCTGGCAAGGAGGGGGCGGACGAAATCCACCACCAGAGGCACCTCATCTTGTTATAACCACCCCAGAAATTGAGTCTCTTCGACCCAAGTCACCGATGAAAAACCAGCAGCAACTGCAGCAGCAACCATCGACGTCTATTTCTCTGACAACAGCTAATTCTTCCAATAGAAGAGCTGGAAATTCGCCGCAGAATCTAGCTGTTCTAAGTTTAAACCAGGAAGCTAGTTCCAATCCCTCAAATCCGGGTGCTTGGGCTTCCCAAATGGAGGGTTTCAAAGGTCGAGAGGGCAATGTCCCTTCCGATGAGAAGATTTTCGATATGTATGGGTACAACGGCCGGCCAAATGGAGACTATCTGGATTTCGAGTCCCACAGACAAATGAATTTGTTATGAGAATGTTCTTAGCACAAAAATGTGCGGCAGCTCTTTTATTTATTTATTTATTTATCTCCTGATATGACATTAAATGAAAGAGGAGAAGAAATTTTCACATCGCCGGTGGTTTTTTTTTTTTTTTTTTTTTTTTGCTGCTCTGGGACATCGTCAGTGGTTTGATCGAGCCTCTTATCCCTTTTAATACTTTTCACGTGCACTTTCTTTTACTCTCCCTCAAGTACATCGTTGGTGCGTCTGGTCAGTAGTATGAGCTCATTTGGATTTAATTTTTAGATGGTACTGAAAGTTATTACGCGCTCTCTCATAATTAGCCACCTCTAAAGCTTCATACATTGGAGACAACTGTCCCTTTGATTAAAACACCATTCCATTTCCACAATGGTGCTACTGAAATACCTGACCTCTTAATCGATACCCGAAAATCTTTGAATTCTAAACCGTTAGGGATTATCTTAATATTTAAGGGAAACAAAAGGGTACTCTACAATGGACTAAGAAAAAAAAAACATGGCATGGCTATGGCCTGTCTATGAAATACAGAATCTCTAACTCTTTACGGTTCCAACCATAAACAGCGCAGAAAAAATTCCTATATAGGCTACTGAAAAAGGACTCGTTAGCAATGCTTCCGTGCCGTTTATCTTCTTAAGCAGGCTTCACGTTTTGATTCCAGATTGTTGATTTGAAGGAGTTCCACCGGCAGTTTCCTTAACAGTGGATGCTTGTGGCTGCTGTTCTCTTACGTGTGCATTCTCCTCCGTGGTATTTGTTCCGCTTTGGGATGAAACACCATCTGGGAA
Organism: Parasponia andersonii; assembly: GCA_002914805.1. Lineage (NCBI taxonomy): Eukaryota > Viridiplantae > Streptophyta > Magnoliopsida > Rosales > Cannabaceae > Trema > Trema andersonii. The sequence goes on from JXTB01000709.1 coordinate 51,815, forward strand.
AGAAAAATTCATAGAGTTGACAATTTCTGTGAAACGGGAAGACAGAACGTCTTTCCAACAAGACTACTAACCTTGAGGATTAGTCTGAGCTTCAAGCTGGCTCTCTGGTTGAGATATCTGTACCTGCTGTCGAGCAGCAGATGCTTTAAGTTGCTCTTCTGAAATTTTCAATAACTCCTCAGTGGTGTAAGCTCTGTTTTGGGATGAATTGCCATCTAAAAAAGATAAGAGAGTTCCTGATTTCTTTAAAAAGAAGAGGGAGTGATATAACCACAAAAGTGCGAGGAAATAAAAATACTAACCAGCACAATGATAATAACTTGGTCAATTAGAAAACTATTAAACAATATAGAAAGAAGAAGACTGAGCACTGTTTGTGTTACTGGGCTGTAGATTACACTACAATTAAAGGCCTAACCATGTAAAATGGAAAATTGAACTTACTATTTAAAAGTAACAACTTGTTGATTTCACTCCTAGCTCATAGGGATTGTAAACACGGAAAATGTCATGGGAAACATTATGATGATTTATATATGTGACCATGAAAATCTCCTACCAACTCAAATTGGTGAACCATGTCCGGTTCAGCTGTCTCAAGTATTATCAAATAAAAAATAAAAAAGAATACTGCAGCTCTTTATTTGTGGACATAGATAGATCTTAAGAGTTCGTCATGTCACTCAAGTACCAAAACTGTATTATACTTGTAGGGGTCATGAATAAATTTGGTCAATGGAATAATTGGAAAGCTTAGTCTCCGAATGATTGTGTAAGGGATAACAAACCAAAAAAAAAAAAAAGGGCCAACCGCTTGAATGTTAGTATTTTAGTAGATACCATTTAGTTGTTTTAGTATCTTTTATGTTTGAAAGATCGTTTTTAGGAGCCATGAGCATATAAAACATTCAATTTGTGCCTTTTTTCTAATTCCTCTTATTCCCTGCTATTCTGGGTCTAACAAATGCAAAGGATACAGCAATAATATATCATGTAACTAGCTACTAGCCAATAGATCTCAGAAGATCAAATCACTTACTGGGTTCAGCAGCAATCTTAGATTCCTGGGTGCTGGAAACCGAAGAGCTGGAAGTATTGTTGGTTTGGTAGGGCTCGGCTGAACTTGAAATATCATCCAAACCAATCTCCTTTTCGAGGGTGCTCTTGAATTCCCTAGAAACTTCCTACATGGAAATATACAGATTACAGGCAAATTGAAAAATTGAAATACATGGGCCTTCTGATAAAAAAATAAAATAAATAACAAATCCAAAGCCAAAACTGAAAGCCTCATACGTATGTACCTGAAGTTCTTTAATGGTGGGTTGAAAAGCACGCAATGTCTTCCCTAGACTGCGAGCAACCTGGATTAAAGTAAATTATTGATGGGCTGAGGATACTTTAGTAGTAGACAGAAATTTCAAGAAGCTGCTCTCAAAATCTTGCTAACTAGATCCTCACACACACTGTCAGCCTGAAAGACAGTCATATATTTGAGCTGCTCCAGCGGAATTTAGAGAGCAACTACAAGGCACCCTCATCCTCCATACCTATCGGCCAAGTTCACAGACTATTCTTACAAGAAAATATTGAAATTAACAGTTCTAAGCTAAATACCTCTCAAATTGCACAGGTTAAGACTCCATAGGCTCTATGAGATGCATCAGGATTATTAAAGCATTCACTACTTCTATTACAATTCTCCACAAATTTCACAGCTGGTCATATTTAAGTTTCTTCTAGCAGCTTAACATGGAAATTCAAACTTGACAATGCTAATTGCATAACTATGTGATTCCCAATAACACTTGCACTCAAAAAAGCATGAATTAGAACCTAAGTCCAGTTCTCATCTAGAAAACAAAACATGAACATTTCAGATATGCAAGTAGCAACTCACCTCAGCCAGACCTTTGGGACCAAAAACCAATAAAGCAACCACCCCAATAACCAGAGCCTCAGGAGCTCCCACCCCAAAAAGAGAAGCATAAGCAACCCTATCTTTACACCTCTTCTTCTCTGCAAAACAACCATTATAACAAATGTAAACAATGTCATAATATCCACCGTATGGGCCTAAATAACTACTTGAGACAGTGATCTGGATAAGAGAAAACAAAAACCAAGAAACCCAAATTTGAAAAAAAAAATTTACCTAAATTCAAAGATCTCCATTTGATTAAAATACCCAGATGCCTCAAACCGCTCCATGTTGAAAAAGGACCGAGACCCAGTGGAGGGAACAGTGCATAAAGTTGCAGTCTTGAGCTTTTGGGGTGAAAGCTTAAAGAAGAAGAAGACAGATTGAGGATGGTAGGTTTTATGCTCGTGGACGATGAAGACGAACACAGACATGTGGGAGCACGAACTGCCGAAGCCATGATGATCAGTGAGGTCATTTCTGGATTTTTGAGGTGTTTTAAGCCATGGGTTTTTCATTTTTTTTTCTTTTTCGGCTTCAGTTCGAAAATTATCCTGAAAAGAAAATAGAAGAAAAAGAATTAAGGTCCAGTCCATTTAAGACAGCTTGTTGGGCTCTACTGTCCACTGACCAACGGCAACCTGGTAGGCCCAAATGACTTTTTTGTGATTATTTTCAAAGTAACATTTTTTGTACTGTCACGAATCATCTCTCATTCTGGCAGCAAGAATTTAGACGATTGTAATGACATTGACCAATACTCATAATTTTTTTTTGAGAAATTTAGGTGAATGGCCTATATTTTAAATTTGATTAAGTAAATGTCTATCTTTTAAATTTGTTAGTTAAATATCTAAGTTTATATTTTTTTTCACTTGAAGGATGTTTATCTACCTATTTCAGCTATTGTACTGAAATATATTTTTGTATATATAAAATTTTACACTTAGTATATAAACATATATTTCGGATATTTTGCTATAATATTTGACAAATGGATATTTATTTAAATTGGGCCCAAAATTTGACCATATTTCTATAACCCCTTTTTTTTTCTGGGACCATAAAACACTGCGACATTACATCATAAGAATTATGGGCCATTACCAAAATGTCCGAGTTTTGGTTTTCTACTATAATGAACTTCTCAAAAAAAAAAGGTATTATAATGAAATAGTCCGGTATATTTAATGGATATACCAATTATAGAATCAAATTTATCTAGTATTGAAATTTGATATATTCAATGTATAAACTGAAGCAAACATATCAGTACATATACCAAATATAAAGATAATCTCGATATTTAGCTATAAAAGATGAAGTGTAAAAAGTGACATCTATGCACTCTAATTTGTCTAAAGAATGTGATTACTGGCCATAACATTTATGATAATCCTAAAAATATCATTTTACAATGTGCCCAAAACTCGCAGATCCGCCCATGTTCCCTGCCCAACTTGTTACTAGTCACTGGCCTTTGGGCTTTGTTAATAATATGGAAAGGATTTCTAATACTTTACCTATAAAAACCAAAAAGAATTACAAATACAAGGAGAGTCAGTTTTTTAAAATATCAGAAAACTATCACTTTTTAAAATATTTTTAGAAAAATACTATTTTAAAATAATTACTAGTTACTAGTTTCTGAAAACTAGTTATCTGTTACCAGTTATAAATATCTTTGTTTACTAATTACTAGTGCTTGAAAACTGGATATAGTCACTAGTTACTTTTCAAAATGATATTTTTCTGAAACTAATCAAAAAATGGTATTTTTCTAAAAAATGCGGTTCCGGATCTAGTAAAAACTGAGCCCAGTATTTTTCTCATTTTTTTCTAGAAAAGCCATGGAGGGCCTAATTTTCTCGTATGAAAATGGGAAATGGGCTACCTCTGGGCTTAGTCCATAATGCAAAATGGACTATAGGCCATGGCCCAATATTTCAGTCACCATCAAGCTGCGAGTGCGGTTGATACTTGATTGTGACCACTAATGGGGCTGTTGTGATTAAGAGGGTTGCCAATATAATTTTGTTATTTTTATTTTAAAAAATAGGGAGTAATAGTATGATATTGAAATTTGAAGAAAGAATATTGATTAATAATCCATGTATTTCTTTGAAATATATTAAAAGCTTTTAGATGAACTGCCACCTACTTGATAGCTCGAACATGTGGTGTGCCGGTTTAGCTTTTGGCTTGTAGGACCATAAACCACACCTAAAGCCATCTCATTAGGAGGTCTGCTTGTGAAATATCCAGTGGTTGCACCTCCTTGTGGACCCTGACAACTTTTTTTCTTTTTCTAAAATTAAAATGTAGTTCTGTCTTTACACACACCCAAAAAAAAGTGAGGTTTGATTTTATATCATAATTCTAAACTTTTATTAGCTCATCATTCAGTGAAAATGTCTATGTAGAAGCTCAAAAGCTTAACTGTGAAAAACAATATAATATATCAAAGCCAATAAAAACTGGTCCTGCCATGTTTGGACATCCAATAAGAATTTAATTACTATTCACCTTTTCTTTTTTCTATATGTTCGCATAAAGTGACTTTCTTTTATTGTTTTCATAGACCATATATCATACTTTCTGTTGATTTTAGAGTAGCAAATTCATTAAATCAGCCATTACAGCTCACTATTGTTTTTGGATATGGCATGAAATTTAGAATTACCCTTATTACCTAGATCCCATCCTCCTCATTTCCTTGCACTATGAAAAAATGTGGAAAGAAATGACTGCATAACATTTTTGTTTTTATTTATAATTATAATAACACAAACTATATTATAAGATCACATGATGATCAGAATCAAGACAAACCTAACAACGTGTTAAATAAAGAATTCTCTAAATGGCCCTTTGAATACAATGAATGAATTCTTAATGTGTGTGGAATCAACCAATAGAGAAAGTGAATCATCATGGTTTATAACTGTGTAATTCTATATATTAATAAATTAATTATGCACTGCATTTAAAATAAATAATAAAAAGGGTTAATAGCTATATGGGAAACGTAAAGACTAAAAGATGATACAGAATAAAAGGTAAAGCTTATTAGGTGATACAGATAACTAAAAAGTGACTTTTGAAAGGTTGAAAGGTAAGAGTTAATGGAAAGCAACTTTTTTGAGAGAGAGAGAGAGAGAGAGAGAGAGATAAAAGAAAAAAGAATAATGAGGCCAAAGAAGAAGAGGTTGAGATATCATTATCAGAAAGCTAAAGGATAATTAGCTCAAAAAGAACCACCCGTGCAAGTTTTGTTTATGCCAGAAATTAGAAAAGAAAATAAAAAGAAAAGAAAAGAAAAAGAAAATGATAGAAAATAAAATAATTAAAAAGAAAATGAGAGAGAGAGAGAGAGAGAGAGGCTGTCGCTGTCGCACGCACGAGGGGTGCGCACAAAAACCCATCAAATACAAAGTGGATGTGGATCTGCACACGTGCACATCTTTGACGAATCAAAACACGGCAAAGTCTTTTTTTTTTTTTTTAAATGCTTGAAAGAAACTTGGTTTGACGAAACTACCCACGTAGTAACTTCATAATTACGTAAGAGGACTTACCCCATCCTGCAGTTGATGATAATTGTCAAATTGACATGCATGCGTTAGTTACCTCCCCCCCCCCCAAACTCTTTTTTTTTTCTTATTTTCGTTGTTATCAAACAAATGTATTACATGTATACGTTATTCCAAATTCCAATTAGAGTTTTGACAATTTTCTTATCTATTTTTTTTATTTAAAAAAAATCAGAAATAAGCGTTACAAAAGAAACGGCAGTGGCACAATTCTTGTTCTAAAGTTACGATTGTTTTCTCTCTATTTTTTTTTTTTAATATAAAAGAGATACTAACAAAGATCAATTTCATGCACTCAATAGTAACTTAGCTTTTTTTCTTTTTCCTCAAAAGAATTATGTCTTTTTCCTCAAAAGAATTATGCAGTTAGAGGTAGTTTTCAAGTTTTAAATAAAAAAGCTGTGGCAAACAATTAATATCCAAGTGATATACATCGAATATCTTGATTAGATTTGGTTCAAACGAGTAAATTCCAATATGATTTAATGGGTGTGTAAATTTATATCTGCCCATCATATAGATCTACCAAATTGTCTTTATCCTAAGTTACGTACTGTAGTATTCTATTTCCAAGTGACAGTCTCATAATAATTCCAAGTAACTAAAACCTAATAATAATAATAATAACTAATAATAATAATAATAACACAATATGATGGTCCACAATTACTTTTCTAGCCTCGTAGGACCCAACCAAACAAATACGATCACGAGGGTCACGCTTTGGGATTTAAAAGGGTACAAGAAAAATAAAAATAAATAAATAAAGGAAACGAGAGAAGTAGCAACTTTATTTATTGTATGAAAACAACAAGATCACGAGAATCTTACACCATTGCCGGTTCATAGGTTTTGGCATTAAAATCCATATCATTCATTTACTTTGTGGCATACCGGGTAAATCTGGATTAAGATTAGGGGTAATTTTGTCAATTAAAAAGCATAATGAAAATCTCACTTTTTTTCAGGGAATACTTTTGTATTTACGTTCTTTTGGTATTATTAAAAAAAAAATAAAAGTGATTGAGTGTGCTGTGTGTATACATATATTTTAATTTAAAACTAATAAAATAGGAATAAAAAATTAGTAATAATGAAGTAATAGGAAATAATAATTGGTGGGGCCCAATTATCCTTTCGAGATGACGCGGCAATATTTTATTGTGAAAAAAGGTGAAACCGGACCATAAAAACTGGAGAGAGAGAGAAGCAAACTAAGAGAGACTATGAGAAGAGAGAGAGACTAGAGAGAGAGAAGGTTTGTTAAGACTTTTTCTTTTTTGGGGTTTCATTTTTTGGTTTCATATTACTGTCTATTCCATTCTGGCTCCTCCTGCTCTGCCTCTGCTAGGAGTTGAAAAAGCTTAATAAAACTCGGCCTATAAGATTCATAGTTCGGACCCAAACCCGAACCCGATATGTTCTCCGAATCTCGCCGGAAAATTCACCGGTTTTCGGCATCGTAGCCGGGACTAACAGCCGCCGTCGCCGCCGTGGGAAAGATTTTTTTTTTTTTAATTTTTGGTTCATTTGGATCAAAATCAGAATCGGAATCGAAATCGAAATATGAGAAGCGCTAACAATAGCGTTGACACTATTAACGCCGCAGCCACTGCTATCGTCTCCGCCGAGACTCGAGCCCAACCCACCTCTGTCCCTGTAACTCTCTCTCTATCTCTCTAACTCTATCTCTATTTCTTACCTGTGTATGTCTTATACGTGTACATATTCATGTGTTTGTATATACGTATGTGTCTGTAGTTTATGCGTATGTATTGGGTTTTTATATGGTTTTTGCGTTATGGGTTCTTGTTATTTTCTCAATTGGTTGATGGGAAACCATGGAAGAGAATTGCAGAGTTGGGAGATAGGATCTTGACTTTTCATTTTCTTCTTTCACCTGAATCATTAGGCAGTGCTTTTTTCTGGGATATGTTTGGTGGAGAATTGGGTTCTGTGAGGCATATATTTGTTGTGGGAAATGATCTCTTTATTTTCTTGGATAAAATTTTAGTTGCTGTTTTAATTATTCTTTTTTGCTGTGTTTGGTTGCTTAGAATCAAGGGAAGTATTGGAGAAGACAAAGAAGTCTAGTAGGTTCTATTAATTTCAACTACTTGATTGTTAATCCTTTGCTTTGTTGAGAATTTCATTTGGATAACATACAAAATTAAAACTTTTTGTCCCCTCAGTTCCAATTAATTGATCAAGATTTCTTTTTGCAATTGAATAGTTAAGATCCTGTTTATCAAGTGTTATTGATTGGAGTCAAACTGAATAATTTATGTGGCCAATTTTTTTTTTTTTTGCCTGATTTGTCTTCACCAAGCATAATGACACCCCAGTGATGTTTGTTATATTTGACCTATACGGTATTTGTTTTCTGATTTAGTCCACTTAGGCTTAAAGCCTTAAACCAGTTTGGATGATACTTAATTCTGTTGTTACCTCTGTGCCCATATCGTAGGTATTAATTTACATTTTAATATCTGGGTTTTCGCGTAGTCTAGTCTACATGTAGAAAACAGACTTTTCTTGTCATTACCCGGCAGCTCTCTTTCTGCAGATAATCAGATGAGAAAAAGGCATGTTTAAGAAAATTTTGGAACTTGGATTGAGGGCAATGGTAATGTATTGGTATAAGAAGAAGAAGCTAAATGATCATATGACATGCTATGTTCCTAACCCCCTAGCCTTATCCCGTCCCCGGGGACCTTAGTCATACAGGGTGTGGTCTGGACTTGGTGGTCCTTTTCGGATGGGGTACCTTGATAGACTCCGCCTACAAACATTTTAAGGAATATTCACTTTCATTTCCCATAACCATTAACTTTGAGCCATTTTTTCACATGTCATGTTCAGACAGCAGGGTACATGTGATATACATCCTTTTGTTATTATGACCCAGGACAATTATGGTGCCTGAAATTAGCTATATGAAACAGTGACCTACCTTTATGTCCACTGCCATATATTCACATGGAAACGTGACATTATATCTGAAGCAAAAATGATGTCTCTTTGTAACTTAACAATCAATCTTCATAATTTCCTGGATGTTTCTTACTTCCTTTTTCCCAAGTACTTCACAGTCAAATCTGAATTCTTTTCTGTTGAAGGCAAAGTTATTCCTTTTTCTCTGTAGCCCTGCTTCTGGAATTAATTGTTAACTTTTCATATATAATTCCTCTAAACTTGTTCCTAGTGGCTGCTTCTAAGGGATACATAATTAACGTTAGGGGTGACAAGAATTTGACAAATTGGTCAAGTAGCCTTGTATTGGCAAAGTTGATAATGAATTTATTCCAGGGTTACTGTTTGTATAAACAATTCACATTAGGAAGATTAGGATAGTGAGGTATGATACTCATTAGCTTACGTTTCATTGTAGTGATCCAGGTTTTAGTTACCAAGTAACGCATCTAATATGTTTACTGGCTTGGTGAAATGCTTGCGAATTCCTAGGAAGAGAAGGATCCACAATTTGGCTATATTCCTAGTCATTGACATTCTTTCTTTATCATTTGGTTGCAGAAAAGAAGATGGGGAAGCTGCTGGAGCCTCTACTGGTGTTTTGGATCGCATAAAAACAGCAAGCGAATTGGTCATGCTGTCCTTGTTCCTGAATCAGTGTTACCAGTTGCTGCAGCGCCTGCAGCTGAACACCATCAAGCCCCCTCAACGGCCCTTGTTCTACCCTTTATTGCCCCTCCTTCTTCTCCCGCGTCTTTCCTCCAATCGGATCCTCCTTCTGCTACGCAATCCCCAGCTGGATTGTTGTCCCTCACTTCACTTTCTATCAATGCTTACTCTTCTGGTGGCCCTGCATCCATTTTTGCCATTGGTCCTTATGCATATGAGACTCAATTAGTCTCACCACCTGTGTTTTCTACTTTTACCACTGAACCGTCTACTGCCCCTTTCACTCCTCCACCTGAATCAGTTCAACTGACCACCCCTTCATCCCCTGAAGTGCCATTTGCTCAACTTTTGACATCTTCACTGGACCGAACCCGTAGAAACGGTGGTACACACCAGAAGTTTTCACTAACTCATTGTGAGTTTCAGCCTTATCAACCATATCCAGGAAGCCCAGGTGGCCATCTCATATCCCCAGGATCAGTGGTCTCAAACTCTGGTACCTCGTCGCCTTTCCCTGATAGACACCCTATACTTGGGTTCCGTGTAGGGGAGGCCCCAAGGATTTGGGGCTTTGAACATTTTACCAACCGAAAGTGGGGTTCAAGATTGGGTTCTGGGTCTTTGACGCCGGATGGTGTGGGGCTAGGTTCAAGGCTGGGTTCTGGGTCCTTGACCCCAGATGGCAATGGGCTGGGCTCTGGGACTTTGACCCCAAATGGTGCAGGGCTTGGTTCGAGGTTGGGCTCTGGATGTTTGACACCTGATGGGACTTTAGTCGCTGTTTCTACAGAGACTTTTCTTTTGGAGAACCTGATATCTGAAGTGGCATCCCTGGTCAACTCAGAAAACGGATGTCAAAACGACGGGTCTGTAGTTGATCATAGAGTGTCGTTTGAGTTAACTGGCGAAGATGTAGCACGTTGCCTGGCCAATAAATCAGTATCATCAGTTAGCAGGACTGCATCAGACTCTTTGGAGGATACAACACCAGCAGCGTGCCCCACCAAGAAAGATGTTATATCAATAGATACTGATAATAATAATTCTTCCAATCAGTTGTGTTGTGAGGAAACTTCCACTGAAGTGTCAGAACATAATTGTCGAGAAGGGGAAGATCAGAGCTATCAAAAGCATCGATCAATAACTCTTGGGTCGATCAAGGAGTTCAACTTTGACAACACAAAGGCAGATGTCTCAGTTAAACCCGCCATTGGCTCTGAGTGGTGGGCTAATGAGAAAGTAGCTGGTAAGGAACCAAAGCCTGGCAACAGTTGGAGTTTCTTTCCAATTCTGCAGCCTGGGGTCAGTTGACCTAGAAATTGTAGTGTTGCATTTAGCTTCCCATACTCCTCTGCAAGGACTCGGAAAATGGTTAAAAACAAACAAACCACTAACCCGTCTGTTGTAAATCTAGAGACACTACAGTTTTGAGGATCGAGTTTGGTAAAACTTGGGGATAAATTCTTGATTTGAATATAGATGAACTTTAGTGGTGAGAGAGGTCAGATTGTGAATGTTTCATGAACACAAGACACAATGCAGAAAGGAGATTAGGTCGTAGGATTGCTAGTGTGAGTACCGAGTCGTATAGAGATTAGCACATTCTTTATAATTTCTCTCTGTTATACAAAGGAGATAGTGTTCTGTTGTGGACTAGCTTTCTTGTAATTTGAACAAATAAAAAAACAAAGTCAACATTTTAGACATAAAGTGACCTCTGACTTCATCTTAAGAACGACTTTTTTCAAAACGCACCTATATTATATTTGAAGCGCAAAAATTTGACTAATTTTTAAAAATCAACAGCATAAATTAATTTTTTGACTAATTTCAACGAGGAAAAATAATATTATTTGGATTAATTTTTATTATTCTTTTTAATGTTAAATTACAGAATATCTAAACAGTGAAATTTTTTAGGAATTTACCAATAAGTATACATATAATTTGTGAATTTTCTTTCAGACGACTATGTTTGATTCAAAGTTTTACTGTCCTTGAAAGTTAATGGTCTTGATAATATTTTATTATTTGTCGTGTTTTAGGTGAAAATCTCGTAACAATGATGCCTAAGAAAAAGAAGCGTCGACTTTGAAACTATATACTACTACGAACTTTCCTTAAAAGGGCTAATTACACTAACTGAGTAACAGAGCTCTTAAATTATACACGTATTTTTTTTTTAGAAGGAATATACACTATTATTTGAGTCCTCGAACTTATATAATGAATTACTATGAATTACGTAATTAATACAATAATTATCCATTATAAACTAACTACAAATTATGTGTGTGTTTTCTTAGTAGTTATTGCAATATTTACCATGGATAATTTTATTTGCAACATTGGATTATAATTGGATGGCTATAATGAGCCTATTATACTCATTATATTTAATATAGCGAAAATATAGAATGATATTAACACATATAAGAAAGTTGTGTTCATATTATAGGTACTGCACGTGTCTGCTTGTAATTAGTCAATTTCTATAAGAAATTTGGACCGTTTATTTCAATTTATTTGAAAACACAAAATAAAATTGTTACCAAAAACAAACCAAAACTTCGCTCTCCAAACCAAATATATTGCTACAAAGAAAATTGATCTGTGAACCAAAGGCTGTTAAGGGAACACTACCCGTTTATAGATTGGTTTAGGTTTAATTTGGAAGCTTGCCCATGAAAACGTGTGGCGGGGAAAAAAAAAAACACTCACGTATAGCTGGACCATTTTTTTTTTTTTCGGGTAAACTAGCTGGACCATTTTTAATGAGCGTGGAAAATTTTTCAAGAATGTTATGTAATGTTAAACACGATCTCCATATTCTTTTTGGTCCCAATCATGCCACCATAAAACTGTACATATTCTCTGATGGGTAAAGACAATTTCCCCTATTAATTCAGTGAGGATTTAGTACGAATATCCTTAAATACGTAGGGCATAACGTTTGACTTGTAAAAGTTTTGAGACTAGCTAATGGGCCATATATTTATAGCATTATTGCCCTTTGATATTGGATGGTGCCAGCAGTTCTATGCTGGCTAGCTAAGTGATAAGCCTCAATAATGCCCATTATAAAACGGCCAAAGCTTATGTCCCTGTCCTTCAATTCTTGCCCTAATACAGAAACTACAGCCATGGCCCAAAAAACAAAGCTATATGACCTAAATCTTGGCTCTTCTCAAACCAGGAGGAGAGTGAGAAATTATGAAGAAAAAATGACCAATATAAAAGTTTTCTCGCTACAGTTTTTCAACCTAATAATTAATAAAGAAGACAAATGAGGACTATTGTAGAATAGCGAATGAAATTTTGTCGCCCATGGACAATAATAGTTTGCATGCTATACCGCTACGTGGAAGTAAGCAGATACACTGCCCAACATACCTTGGTATATAATATTGATTTTTTAAATACCAGCTTGCATGAAACGTGTCAAGTTAGTGAATTTACACGTCATGGAAATGATGACATATATGTTGTATCACTTTTTCGTGGCACCTACGTACATGCATGGTGTGTACCAGTTAGATTTTCTTTGCTACTTACCCTGATGCGTTTACAGCAGCAAATCGAGTTCACTTGTTTTGTTGTACAAGAAAATGATCATATATACATAGGAAATTCGCATACCTACTTCCTGGGAGCCAACAACTTGGACCGGTTGGATCTATTTCATAATTTCTTATTAATATAGGTTTAAGTGGCTTTCAATCTAGATAATTAAGAGGAGTTTAAATGTACAATCTACATAAAGGAAAAGAAATCAATAGGAGGATTTTGATGTTGTCAAGTGAGAACACGTAAAACGAGATTGGAAGTGATGAGAAACTAAAACCCAATCCGAGCGAGTAAAAGGATAACAGTTTAGTATTCTCATCATTGCTATGTTAAGTTGAGAAGAAACCTAGTAACTTTTGAATTGGAAAATATATAAAATTTGACAATGGGGAAGGGATAGTCTCTCCGAGTACAACTTAATTGACGCTTTCAATGTCCAAAAAGTGAAATTAATTGTGGATAGGCTCGTTCATAGAAGGCCTGCTACAATCCCAATTTATTGGATTCTAGTAGTTTAGTCACTATACATATATAATATTATATATTTTGCACTCAAAATACTAAGAATGAGTCCTAGCTAATTAATTCGAGTCAATTAGTATACTAAGTTCAAAAAGAAACTCATTAGCTTTCCAATCAGAATTCAAGACCCAAAAAATGGGAAGAAAAAAATCTTCAATTTAGAAAATGCACGAGAACTGAAAAATGCGCAGAAGATGCTCTCACCAAATTCTACTTACAATATAATATTACTCAAACAGAGATTTTAGGAAATACATACTTTCTTGATATCTAATAATATGGCATTAATTGTCATTTTGTCGTCATCTATGGAAATATGACGGTAGAAAGCTAAACATTTGCGAGACAAGCTTGCAATTATTTTATTGTTCTTGGCTGTAAGTCACATTTTCACATTCGTTTGTCACTTTAACAGATATCAAATCCAATTCTCTCTTCATTTTTTTTTTAAAATGCTAAACATGATTGTCACATATATTTCTTGTGTAGATCTCAAACCCAATAAATTAAAAGAGTTTGGTACCGCTCATATTGACATGATCCAATAATTGACGTATACCTATCTAGCTAGTTAGTAAAAATATTTCTCTGTCACGTTTTGCGAAAAAAAAAAAAAAAACCAAAAATAACAGTCCCTAAAACCCAAACACTTCGGGAACACATGTCACAATTTTTCTTCTCCCAAAATCCCATTTGACTCGTTAACCAACGACATTTTAAATTGTCTTTGGCTATTTCACGTCCATGAGATTGCCATGAACCAGGTTGTGACAATCACAGTAGCATAACCCAAAAAGATAACAAAAAATTCCGAGTCTTTCACGAAACTTTTCACTACCCACTTCAAAATTTTTCCCTTTGTCAAACTCAAAGCTACGAAACTCCTATAAATACATTCTCTTGAAGTTAGTTCATAACCACAAAAGATTTTTTCAAAACCAGCCTTTACAAAAATGGCGATGGCTTCAACTGTGAAGGTGGTATTAGGCTCAATAGCCTTCGGGATTTTCTGGGTAATGGCCGTCTTCCCATCAGTGCCCTGTTTACCCATTGGTCGAACCGCAGGGTCCCTTCTGGGGGCCATGCTCATGGTCGTCTTTAAGGTCCTAAGCCCAGATCAAGCATACGACGCCATAGATCTCCCGATACTGGGCCTCCTTTTCGGGACAATGGTGGTGAGTGTCTACCTCGAGAGGGCAGACATGTTCAAGTACCTGGGCAAGCTGCTCTCGTGGAAGAGCAGGGGCGCCAAGGACTTGCTCTGTCGTATCTGCCTTATTTCTGCCGTTTCGAGCGCCCTCTTCACAAACGACACCGCTTGTGTCGTTTTGACAGAGTTCGTGCTCAAGGTCGCGAGGCAGCACAACCTCCCGCCCCACCCTTTCCTCCTCGCGCTCGCCACCAGCTCCAACATCGGCTCCTCCGCCACCCCGATCGGAAATCCCCAAAACCTCGTCATCGCCGTCCAGAGCGGTATCTCCTTCGGCCAATTCCTCGTCGGGATCCTGCCGGCCATGCTCGTGGGGATCTTCGTCAACGCCATGCTCCTCCTCGGAATGTACTGGAGAGTGCTGTCGATCAGGAAGGACGCGGAGGAGGACCCGGCCGCCGTCTCAGCCGGAGCCGCCGCCGCCGAGGAGGCCGTGAACTCGCACCGGTTCTCGCCGGCGACTCTGTCTCACTTCTCGTCGTTCAATTCCCAGGACTGGAGCTCGAAACTGGAGAACCTGAACGTCCAGAGCTCGCCGAGTCTGGCCGCCGGCGCCGGCGCCGATCAGAGCGTGAGGAGTCGGCTGAGCTCGAGCGAGAACGAGATCCATCGGGTTCTGAGCGACGCCCTGGACGGGTCGGGGAGGCAACCGGTTCGGTCGAATTCGCAGTCGCAGTCGCAGTCGCAGTCGCAGCAGAAGGAGGTGACGATCGAAGTGACGTCGTTTCACAGGAAGGAGGATTCGGTTCATTCGGTGCAATCGAATCGGGTCGCTTCGGTTGAGGATGGAGCATCCGAACGGGGGGGTTCGTTCAAGTCTACAGAAGGGAAACGCGTGTTTCTGAGCCAAAAATGGAGAAGGGCGTTATGGAAGAGCTGTGTTTATCTCGTTACTGTGGGAATGTTGGTTGCTTTGCTTTTGGGTCTCGATATGTCATGGACTGCTATTACCGCCGCTTTAGCTCTTGTCGTCCTTGATTTCAAAGATGCCCAACAGTGCCTGGAAAAGGTAGTTTCTTTTTCTGCTATTTTATATATATATATATATATATTTATATAAAGACTACTAATTTTTTTGTTATGCATAGATATTAATATTTGCTTAATAAAAATTTAATACGTATATCATTAATAATGTACATTTTTTCATGTATTTTATTATAATTATTAAATTATTATTAAATATTGATCTAATGACTAAAAAAAAATAAGTACCCATAAATTAAAAAAAAATTAGCTAAACAAGCATATATATATATATATATATATATAATTGAGGACAGATAATCAACACATATCATAGTAGAATTAAAATACGAATAGAATTGGTTATTTTGAGCAACTCTTAGAAACTAAAGTTAGTAAAATACAATATAAAAAAATAAAAAGTAGATTTAGCATTTTTTTAAGTCAAAATATAAGTTATAAATATAAATAAGAATGAATTTAGCATTTAGCATTTAGCATGTTAAAATATAGAATTATCACATGGGACAATATTAACAATAAAGGATATGCAATGTGTAATATTAACAGTCAGGCTAATAAAGTGTAACTAATAGTATTTATGGGGAAAAAATTATTATAATAAATGCATGTTTTGATTTTGTTTGAAATGACGTGTTTATGTTTGAGCAGGTTTCGTATTCGCTTTTGATTTTCTTCTGTGGGATGTTTATCACGGTGGATGGTTTTAATAAGACGGGGATACCAAGTACCCTATGGGATTTAATAGAGCCTCGTGCACAAATTGATCGTGTCAGTGGGATAGCGGTTCTTGCTCTTGTTATTCTTGCTCTATCAAATTTGGCTTCCAATGTTCCAACTGGTATAACATATCTGCTTCTATATATTTTAATTGCTTTTTCTTTCTTTCTTTTTATTGTTTTGTATTGTACCTTCTAGAATGTATACTATTATAGTAACGTTTTAACTGATGGGAAAACAAAAACAAGATGGATAGATATACATGCGCTTTTTTTTTTTTTTTTTTTGCTTTTAGACTAAGAAATTTGAATTTAATTATACTATAAAACATGTCGCTTTCATTGTGTGTTTACAAGAAACTAGTTTACATGACTGTTGAAGATATAAACTTTAGGCTAAGTATGATGAAAATCCGACGTAAAGTATGTTATAGATGTATTCTTCGTAATATCTCTATCGAAAGAGAACCTATTTTTAATTTGTGCGTTATGGTATCAGTCGCTTTCCCACCTCATTTTGCAGAACTATCGTCTTTTTGAGTCCCTTTCAAGTCTAAACTATAGAGTTTGTCTTGAATACCAACTCTTATACGTATTAAATATTTAGGTAGTATTTCTTTTGGCTTACATGTCCCTTTCTACATCTTCATGTACGCAAAAGTTTCCTTTTTCTAAGTACGCAGAAGCCTTTTAAATCCCACGTACTACACAAAAATGTAAATATACAATGTTCTGTTTCTCGTAGAATTTTCAGATTATTATATTTTGTACAAACACACCTAGCTTAACCATAAAAAAAATTTACACACGTAAGAGACGAAATAACCCAAAAGACGTAAAAGTCGAAAAAACATGGATACAAATAAAGAAAATTTAATACAATAATAGACGAGGTATTTTAATTGGGCTTCGGTCTTCCTATGACATCATCTTTTGTGTATAATATTGGAACAATATGCACTCTATTTCTTTTCATTGTTTATTCAAACTATTTTTTTTTTCTTTTAAAAAAAAGTGCAAATATGAGGTGTTGGTCACATTTTTATCATATTTTATGATGGGACTCACGTGAGTTTCATTTATAAGATAAGATACATTAATAATGTAATAAGTATAACGTTTTTCAAAATTCAACAATTGTCCAACATTTTGGCATCAATTTCCTCGTTGAAAGCAAGCTAATATTGTGTACATTTTTTCATGTTCTAGTTCTCTTGCTTGGAGGGCGAGTTGCAGCCTCAGCAGCTCAGATTTCAGCCGCTGATGAG
The DNA here is from genome assembly GCA_002914805.1 of Parasponia andersonii. Taxonomy (NCBI): domain Eukaryota; kingdom Viridiplantae; phylum Streptophyta; class Magnoliopsida; order Rosales; family Cannabaceae; genus Trema; species Trema andersonii. The sequence goes on from JXTB01000709.1 coordinate 69,244, forward strand.
AAGAAGGCATGGCTGATCTTAGCTTGGGTGAGCACAGTAGCTGGGAATCTCTCATTGTTGGGATCAGCAGCCAATTTGATAGTGTGCGAACAAGCTAGCAGGGCTCCACAACTTGGATACAATTTATCCTTTTGGAGCCATCTCAAATTTGGAATCCCATCCACTATAATAGTCACCGCAGTTGGTTTGACACTAATAAGATGATTTTTTTTTTTTTTTCTATAGCTCCAATTTGATAGAGAATTTCATGTAGAAGTGTAACAATTAAAAAGTTTAAAAATAGATCTCAAATTGTAAGTGAAAATAGCTCTAAGACTTGTGTAATCCATTAGATTCTTCAATTATTACATGTCTTACTGCTGTCATATCTAGTAGCTGTCAGTTGAGAATGAGCTAGAAGCATCTAGTTGATTCTAGAATATTCTATGCTGATATCTGGAATATTCATAAGACTGCAGCTCCTTTGAGTTTGTTAAGCTCAACAATCTCTAGTTATAGTTTGTTAGTCAATTTGTTATTCCCGAATTATAAGGGATCAGTTCGTGTAATTAGTTAAGGCTTAAAGAAGCTTCTATTGTACTGAACTTCTATAAAATACGCTTTAATCAATGATTCTCAGATTAAGACTGGTATTTTTCCAAGAAAATGCCATAGTTTTCTCTCTTATTTTTCTCGGTAGCCAAACTATAACGTCCCAAATCTCGTATTGGGAATATCATGAGAAAATCATGAATATTTTAAGTGATGATTTATAAGTCTAAAATTAACTTCAAACTAATATTTGCATTACATTTTCTATTCTTCAGAACCAAGCCGACTCATTTCATACCTGACCCTGCCTATAGGTGTAGTTTTTACTTGGTATTAGAGTTCTTTCTCAATGGATCCCGGTAGCTCAAGCCCATTCAGTGCTAACTCGTCTCGCTCCAATTTACAGAAGACAAATCCATGTTCACCTTTTGCAACATATCTCTCATTTGCTTGCATTGTCAAGCTGGATCGTGCTAACTACATGGTGTGGCGATGCAATAATCTCATCAGTTATCTCACTGGTTCGAAGCCCTATCCACCGGTGCTCATCACCGCTGCAGATGAAGCTGGTGAAGTCACTCAGGTTGCAAATCCTGAGTTTGAGATGTGGAATCGCGAGGATCAACTTCTCCTCAGCTGGATATTCTCAACTCTCTCCTCGACTGTTTTGAGTCAAGTCATTCGTTGCAAAACCTCTCAAGAGGTCTAGATTGTTGTCGAGATGCTGTTCTCATCAAAGTCCAAGGCTCAGATTCTTCAACTTAAGATTCAGTTACAAACAACCAAACAAGGTTCACTTTCCATCTTTAATTACTTTGCTAAATTGGAAAGCATTTGTGATTCTCTTGCACCTGTTGGTTACTGTGTTCCCCAGTGATGATCTCATAATGTGCATTCTATTCTATTTGTGAAATAAATATAAGTTTAGAATTATATGTTTTTACAATGAAGCGTACAACTTATATATACATGACAGAAACAAATCTAGGAATTAAATGACCAGCTATACAAGGTCAATGACAGCAATCTAAATTAGAAATTAACTCTAAGAAATCCTACCTACCACACATAAAAAAGGAAATTAATCAACAACGGCTATTATCTCCATAAATGAGAATAATTAGCCAATATTCTAACACTCCCCCTCAAATTGGTGAGTAAATATCACTCATTCCTAGCTTGCTCACTAAATCTTCAAAAACTGCTACTGTGACTCCTTTAGTAAGAATATCTGCTAATTGTTGATTAGTTGTCACATAGAGGGTAGTGATCTGCCCACTTTTGATTTTCTCTTTGATGAAGTATCTGTCTACTTCCATATATTTTGTTCGATCATGTTGGACAGGATTGTGAGCTATACTGATTGCGGCTTTATTGTCACAGAACAGTCTCATAGGTGACAGCTCCTTTAACATCATTTTAATCTATAGAACTTCACATATTCCCTGAGCCATTACTCTGTATTCTACTTCTGCACTAGATCTGGCAACTACATTTTGTTTCTTGCTTCTCCATGTAACTAGGTTCCCTCCTATAAAAGTGCAGTATCCTGATGTTGACCTTCTATCAATAATGGAACCAGCCTAATCAGTATCTGTATACACTTCTATCTGTAGATGCTTAGACTTCTTAAATAGAAGCCATGTTCCTGGTTTAGCTTTAAGATATCTTAGAATCTTTTGAACTGCCTCCATATGGCACTCCATAGGAGAGTGTATAAATTGACTGACCACTCCAACAACATATGCAATATTAGGTCTAGTATGAGAAAGGTAGATTAACTTTCCTACTAGTCTTTGATATCTTTCTTTGTCAACTGGACTGTCTCTATTGCTAAGACCCAATTTGTGATTTGGATCTATTGGTGTTGCTGTTGGTCTGCTCCCTAGAGATCCAGTTTCTTTCAGTAAATCAAGAACATACTTCCTTTGAGAAACAAATAAGCTTTCTCTTGTTCTTGCAACCTCCATTCCAAGAAAATATCGAAGGTTTCCCATATCTTTTATTTCAAATTCTTTGGCTAGATGAGTCTTTATTTCTCTAATCTCTTCAAGATTATCACCTGTAACTATGATATCATCAACGTAGACTATAAGTACACTGACTTTCTTTTGTGGTGAATGTTTGAAAAATAAAGTATGATCTCCTTGACTCTGTGTGAAGCCAAATTTCTTTAAGAATTTTGAGAATCTCTCGAACCATACTCTAGGAGACTATTTTAAGCCATACAGTGATTTTTTCGATTTGCAAACTTTTCCACTACTTGAGTTCCTAAATCCAGGAGGCAATTCCATATAGACTTCTTCTTCTAAGTTGCCATGAAGGAAAGCATTTTTTACATCAAATTGATGTAGAGGCCAGTCTAAATTTATAGCAAGAGAAAACAAGATCCTTACTGAGTTCATTTTAGCGACGGGAGCAAAGGTCTCCTGGTAATCTAAGCCATAAGTTTGAGTGAATCCCTT